>NW_010583630.1:20534-61513 GCF_000705375.1 Tinamus guttatus
TTTTTTTTTTTTTTAAAAAAGAAACCTTATACAATAGAGAAACACTTTTCCCTCTTTCCTCTCCACAGACATTGTAAAGAGGGGTTTAAACTACTGGTCATCTTGCTTTTTAGAATAGTTTCATGGTCTGTAGCTGCTTGCAACTAATTGCCCTCATCACACTTTATGTTAGAAGATTGATCTGTAAACACTGAAAGCATTTGCTACACAGCTGTCAGTGAGCTGAAATCATTTATTGCCACATATTGCCTCTTCTTTTTTCTTGCCACTGTGCTTTTCCTAAATTGCTTATAGTGAGTGAGTTTAGCATTCCTATCACACAAATCTTCCTACAATTTCCAGTAATATCAAATAGGTCAAATTCACATGCCTAGTACGAGCAATTCCTATTCTTCTTGTTTACCACATGAGCTGCTGCCATTCATGAATAGGCAATTAAAGAATTTATTTTCTTTGTGTCATTCAGTGTCTTGATTAATTTTCTTCTTGACAGCTTGACTGTGCTAAATGAATGTTTATTTGCTGCCCCTTTTTAATCTCCCCTTTTGTTATAAGTGTACTGCCATTGATGACTAGTCTAGTCAGCTTGTCCCCTGTAAAACTGATTTCTCCTTTAATGAGATTGAAGCAGTGCAAATCACATAACTTCTCTGTTAGAAAATGTCCCTACAGTCCACCAAACTAAAAACTTCTCTCCTTTGTGCACCTCTGTAATTAGCAGTTTATTGTTAAAATCTCCTGATTTGCGTGTTAATTTCTGGGACAGGAGCAATCTGCAGAAAGCTCATTTGGGAATTTTTATATTTCATTGGCTTTCTGAACTCTCTGAAATCATCCATGACCTATAAGGAGACACATGAAGCACTAAATGAAGACACTCCCATTAGGTTATTTCTTTCTTTCTTTTTTTTTTTTCTTCACTGTAGAGGACTGGAGGCTATACAAAGAAGAACATACTAAAAGGCTTACCCTATAGGAACACTTTACACTTTAATTAGCTTATCTAATACTTTCTATTAAATAAAGCTATTCAAAATTTCCTTAAGAAGTTCCCCATGTTTGAAACAAACTTTTCATATTTTGCAGGATAAAATGTCTTAGGGCAACAGAAATATCTCAGCTTCATTGCATAAAAGTTCTTCCAGCTTTTGCTCCTCTCAAGCACTCTTTGGTCTAAGCAGATGAACTGAGAGGAGCACTTCTCTTGTTACAGAAAGGTAAAGCACACTGTTCCCATAATTGCCAAGCTCTTGAGGTTGTGGAATACAAACGGAGCAAGAAAGAGCTGGACTGATTTCTCCTCCATGACTTCTCCTTTCATGCAGTGTGTGAATCCCCGTCACCTCTTTGGGATAATTCTGGTCTGTAGCTGCCATCTAGTTTAAGTTAAGTTAACAAGATATCTGTGTTGCTGTGCTAAAAGATCTAGAGGTAAAATGTGCATTACAGAACTTGCTCTTTACCTTTGTCTTTAAATAACCCCAGAAGAGCATATTCGTACGCCACTAACATTTTAATGTAGATTTTATAGAACATTTTAATGCAATGTCAAATACTTGAAAGTTATAAAATAGTTTTAGGTTGCTCATGCCTCAGGAGGTCATGTTACTCATGACCTATTGTGCACCATGTGCGACTCTACAATTACTAGTAAAAGGATTTCATACTACATTCGTAAATGCTGCATCCCAATTACAATGCACAAAGGGAACTCTTTAAAGCTCCATGACAGCCACAGACAAAATTCCCAAACTCTTAAATAACACAACATAAGCAACATTATTTAACACAGTTTTTGGATGATGCTGATATGTGTTTAACTCTCTATAAATCTATGGTGCCCTCAGTAGTATAATTACTTGCCATTAAAGCTATGCACGCTATTGCTGCTACTTGTTGCCTTCGTTGGACTAGTAGAAAGTATGGGAAACCACTGTAAAGGTGGAGGTAGAGAACTCAGACAATTTGAACTCTGAACCAACCAACTCTCCACTACCTCAGGCTAGTGTCTCAGTGCTAGATTTCAGCACTGTGTCCTGACAAGAATGGATACAGCCTAAAAGCCCTATCCATCCCATAAATGTTCTTCTGAACAAATCAGTTCAATGCTGCCAACTAGTACTCTCTGGGCTGCAAAGCTTGGCAGTGATGCTGCAGTTCATCGAAGGCAGCACTTTGTTTTGTATCCTTTCCTTTTAGGAGTTTTTGGCAAATCAGTCACTCTAGACTGAACAGGAATGCAGGTACCCAGGAGAGGAAAGAAAAGTTGGAGGGAAATCTTGTGCTTTTTTCTCAGTTGAGAATAAGGGCAAGTGACAATTTACTTTTATAAAATAATCTACCTATCATGCACTTAGCACGGAAAGCCTTTGAGAATTTTGATTCCAGTTTCACGATGCCTCAGTTTCCTTAAACTCAAGAAAGGATGGCTTCTGCTTCAGCAATATCGGTAGTGCTTGTGAGGTTGTAAAGGGCCTTGCAGTCCTCATGTACCAGATGTGCTATCATGATGAAAGTTTATTAGCTGTGAATTGAATTGTTTATGAAACATTATGAATTGTTTAAAATTATACTTTTTTCCCCAAAATGAAATTGTGGTAAAACCTCATCAAACCCCTTCCATTTTCTTTTGTGCTACCGTTGATTAGTTAAGAAGTAGAAGGGAACATTGCACTGTAACACATCCATTTATCTGCCAGTGTCAGGTTCTCCTGACATGATGTGCTAATGCAAAGCACATTAAGTGCTAGCAGCAGGTGCTCCAGACCTAGCAGTTCCTAGACAGACATTAAGAGGCCTAGAGTTAGTCAGTGTCACTCTATAGTTTAACCCAATATCAACCCCTTAGGGCACCCCTATCAAATGCACAAGAAATGAAAGGTTTTACAGGCTATTAATCCCAGTGACTCTGCATTAGAAGATCACAGAGTTATTTGTCACACGCCTTTTTGTTATTATGGTATTGTGGTGACATGTGAAGTACTCAGTGTCCCTGCAATTCTTTCTTCCCTCTGCTTAAGCATGGAGGTCTTTTGTCGATACCCTTACAATGCTGAGCTGTGATATGTACCTCCTACTGGCTGTTACATGGTGTTGTCTGAACTTCCCATTTCCTTTCAGTGTGTTTTCTCGTATCTACACACACAAGAAGTAGCAAAAATGTCTTCAGAAAACAAGCTTTCAACTGAAATGTATCGTGAGTAAACAAGCGAGGGAACTCTCTGCCCCCCAGGTAGACACCATTAAAACATGTGTAAGAGGCACTGAATCAGAGCTGAATCTAATGCAAGGTGTTAGCTTCTGCTGCTGCACTTGTTACCGGAGCTGCTTTATTTCTAACACAATAGGTGCTTTGTTTTGTGCTTCTTACCTTGAAATTGCTGAGACCCAGGAATAATCCTGTTGTTTTAGAAATCTCTCATCCAGTGTTTGCATGCGAAGGTGTCTCAGATAGCTGGTTTTCTGGCAGCAGCTGCTTCAAAGGCTCTAGCAGCAGCTTGTGAGCGGGTTTTACCTGGAGTGGTGACAGTTACATGATTTCAAACCCTTGCCAGAGCCTGAATTTCTACGTTTCAAATTCACTTCATACACAGTCAGTTCACAGAAATTGTCCAACCATCAGATCACCATACTGGCAGACACCCCAGCTTCCAGCCCTACCTCCCATAAAAACTCCGTCCTTTTAACTAAACACCTCTGCTCCATGTTTTTAAAAAGGTTTAGCTAGTACTTAAACCAGAAACGTGTTTTGAGAGCTACTGGTGAAAAGTCTGTGGAAGTGTTTGTTGTTTTTATTAGCTGACCTGCATAGTGGCAAAGACACATGACTTACAATGTGTGGATTTTTGCATGTGTATGTGTATCAGTGTGCCTCTATAAAGTAAGTGTGTACAATTTGCTTGGCTCCAAGGAGTTAGTCAATATTTTAAGCTTTGTCAGGATCTCTGAAATCAATTGTAAGCATCAGACTTTGATGTTTGTATAAAGACAATCCTATTTATTTACAAAGAGTCTGGACAAAATCCTGTATCTCTGAACCTAGTAGGTAGGTATAACCAGTAAGAGCATAAGCATGTATTAGTAGTAGTTGTTCCAAGTTAGATCAAAGGTCCATCTGGCCACAGTCTCTGAGAGTGGCCGGAAGTGGATGCCTGCAAAAGAGAACAAGAACAGAACAAACGTATTTAATACTTCCTAAGATACTCTCCCATCTATCAGCAATTTGTGGCTCAGAGACTACTGACAGATTTACTTGAGAGTTTTCTCATTATGAAGCTGCCAGTTGCTCCTTGAATTCCTCTACAGATAAGGGCTGCGGAACAAAGGTTTTGACAACTTAAAAACACAATGTGTGTAGAATCACTTTTTATTTATTTATTTGTTTATTTTGAAGCTACCAGCTGTTAGTTTCATTTGATGGCCTACAGATTTTGTACTAGAAGAGCTAGCTATACTTAGCCCTCATCTTCATCAAGTGGTACATCTTCTTGTACCACTTGTGGTTTTACAGACTTATGTCAGATCCCACTTCAGCATTCTTTTTACCAGCTTGTACATACCTTTCACTGTGCTTTTTATCTTTATATGAGCTTTTCCAGGACTGCTATATCTTTTTTCAAATGTTCTTAGACCCTTTCTCAAAAACTGTCCTTCTCTCTTTCCTTTAGAAAGTCCTCCTTTCTCAAATAGGAGGACCTCAGCAGCACACAGTATTCAAGATATGCACCAGGGTTTGCACATTTTGCACATTTGCACATCAATACAATGATGTTTTCTATTATTTCTTTCTTTCTTTCTTTCTTTCTCTCTCTCTTTCTTTCTTTCTTTCTTTCTTTCTTTCTTTCTTTCTTTCTTTCTTTCTTTCTTTCTTTCTTTCCTTCTTTCCTTCTTTCCTTCTTTCCTTCTTTCCTTCTTTCTTTTTCTTTCCTTCTTTCCTTCTTTCCTTCTTTCTCTACTACTGCTGAGCAGGAAGATGAGTTTCTCCTCAGTCTCTAAGCCCACTTCTCATTCCTCATTCATATTAGTCAACTCAGAGACCACCGTTTCGTACATAAAGTCAGGACCTTTCCTCTTCCTCTGATCCTCACTTTACTTGTATTATATTTCACTATGATTACCTAGTCCCTTAGTACTTTTGGATTAGTCTTGGTAAATGAAACAGGACCAAGAAATTCTCTCAAGTGCTCTGCCACTGAGACTGTCACCTATGCCAGAAAATAATGATCATCTGGCCCTGAAGGCAAGTGGCATGACACTGCTTGTCACCATGGGACTAAGCTCTGTTAGTACCAGAAAGAGGCTAGCCTTGTCCATACCTCTTTTGGGCATGTGCATGCTGTCTTATACTAGAAAGCACACCTGGTTTCTTGTTTTTCCCCAAACTGCACATAGGCATTTTATGGGAGAGTGTCAAGGAATAAACTGACAAATAATAAAAATATTGGAGTTTGTGCTCCAGAGCCTGAGCCTCTGCTCTGCCCTGGTTTAGGCCACCGGATCGCTGCCAGCATGTCCTCTCACATGCTTTGGGCCCCTGCCAACTAGTACGCTCCCAGTCAATACCCATTCACCATTTGGAGACAGCATGTAGTAAGGATGATTCCCAATAGATACTATGGATGAGAATGGTTTAGTTTTGACTCTCTCCATTCTACATAGTTTCCAATAGTAACCAAGCCAGACTTTTTGCTCTGAAAGATTCCTGTTAATCTTGAAGCCAGATGCATGTTGAACAAAAAAATATCACTTTCATGCTACAGGAAATTCACCCTGAAAACATGTAAAATTGCCCTCACATTTTCTTACAGTCACTTTGAAAAAAAAAAAGAGAAAAAAAACTGAAAAACTAAACAGAAAAAAACAATGATTGTGTTTTCAAAGAAATATATGAAGCGTGGAAGAGTTGCCGAGTACTGCATAATGTACATACTCCTAGCCTGTACCACTTGGGTCAAATCCAGAAAACAGTGTCTGATTCCGATTTATCTAGCAGCATGAACGTATCCATAGGGCCTTTCCGCTGTTCTCCACAGTCAATCTCAAATGACCATTGCCGATGGCAATCTTTATTACTTTCCTGTTCCCTTATCCAGATTATTTATTCAAACAGCTTAAGCACCTGTACAGATTTCTGTGGGATGCATGTCTTTCCCCTGATGAGAAAGCTGACCATTTACACCTACATGCTGTTTACTACCTTTTAACCAGTTATTTATACATGAAAAAACCTCTACCTTATTCTATGGCAAGCTGTTCCTTAATGGCCGTTGGTGAAGGACCCTGTAAAATATTTTTTTTTTAGAAACTGCGGTAAACTCTGTGGTCTATATGCTTGAAAACCCCTTCCTAAATTCTACTAGCTGTTAGAATCATGAGAAGAGCTTCTTAAAAGCTCTGCTGTTTTTCAGTGTGTCACAGTTATTCATGAGCCATATTACACTGTACTTTCTAATAATTACTAGTTCATCCAGTCCATATACTAGATTTACTGTAGATTCATAGTTTTCCTTGTAACTTCTTAAGGAGTGTCACATTAGCCTTCCAAGTCTTCTGATAACAAGGCAGCATTAAGTGAGAATCGACATATCGCAGTGAGTTGTTCAGCTGCCTCAGCCTTGAATTCCTTTAGAGCTGCTGAAAAGTGACTGTTCAATTGATCCATTTGTTTCATAACCTCTTTTTGCTGATACTTCAATCTAAGACAAATCTTCTGATAAACAAGGCTTATCAAATGGGAACTTTCCCAAATTCCTTCACAGTACAATGCAGATATTTTAAATTACTTACCATTTTCTGTCTGGAGTTAAATTCTTCGTGTGCTCCTGGATTACCTTTTAACACTCAAGCCTCTACCTTTTCTGGTAAATAAAGGAAGAGTAGGGAGTGAATGCTTGTCTCACTGACTAGCAGTACCAATCGCTTGCACTGCTTATAGGAATCTGCACTGCTTAGAGGAAAGTGGTCCCAGAGATAGGAGTTTGGAGCAAACCAAAATACAGTCAAAGAGTGAGATTGGAATTAAATAGGTGGAGCTCTAGCAGTCCAGTGTTTGATCTAGCCACAGATGCTCTAGCAATCTGCTTGTTTTGTGTTAAAAAAATAGAATATTTTACTTTTTTTAAAAAAAATTATTTCCTACTCCATCTCTTTTCATGATGATAGGGACCTTTTCACTGCCAACAGGTTCCACAGGCAGCTTTTCACTTGCTTTCATGGCCATTCTTAGAGATCTTCACCTTAGTGTCTCATGACATTCTTTTCCTTCCTAATGGTGTGTCCAAAGCTTAAGACAAACAATAGGTACAAACAAATGACCAGCCTTCGGATTTGCAGTCAAGAATTAAAAAAGATGTTTCAGTTTTCCTGGGTTACTTCCCTCCCACGTTGTGGATAGCTTCTATTGTCTGAGCACTTCTAATGCCCCAAAGAGTTATTTCTTTATTTCTTTTTTTTTTTCCACTTAGCCTGACTAAAGGATGGCTAGCACTCAACAGCTTTAATGATGTCTCTGATTGTCCACAGTTCAAAGACAGCCTCATTAGCAACCATTAACACCTTCCAGTACAAAGCATGATAGTGCAGTAATAATTACAAAAATCTCAAAAATAAAAAGTGCTACAAAACCAGCTCATCTAAGGGTTTTAACTGCTTACTCGCTTTCTATTAGCATAGCAGGCTTTCTTCTGTATCACTGCTAGTCTAGTGGCTCAGTGTGTGCTCATGTGTGTTTCGCTTTCAGGTTTCAAATAGATTTAAAATATTTTATTCCAAAATTGATCAGAAAGCATCTTAGAGAAAGAGATCCATGTGAGGAAGAACTTCTTTAGTGTGAGGGAGACAGAGCCCTGGAACAGACTGCCCAGAGACCCACCTGGATGCCACCCTGTGCCACGTGCTCTAGGTGTCCCTGCTAGAGCAGGGGGTTGGACTGGATGATCTCTAGAGGTCCCTTCCAACCTCAATCATTCTGTGATTCTGTGATTTTATTCTTACTCCACAAACTTCTTGAAGTTTCTTTTCAGTGGCATGGGTCTCCATGACATTCAGGTGTAAGCAGCATGGGCCTCTTGACATTCTCATCACAAAGCACATGGCAGCACAGGACTTTTTATATTTGCACATAATCAGGAAGAAGTAAATTTCAGGCGGCAGCTAATTGGCAGCCACTGGAGTTCTGCACTGAGCTCACCAGCAGTTGATACAGGCATTTTTCCCTGTTATATAATTGGTCAACATCTACATTTAAATTACTCCTCCTCTCTGTTGAAAAAAAAGGTAGGAAACACTGTGTGTATTTCTCTTACAAACAAGTCAATCTAAGCATTTAAGTAAAAATATCTTCTTTATCAAAACTTTTACTAAGTACATCTTGTATTAAATTTAATGAAGGAAGATGAAACATGGAGTGTTTAGATATGTATTTAACTGACTAACTTTGAGAATCTACAGTCAAACATAACTTACATGTCATGTAAGTCCTTGCTTTACAAAGACGACATTGTTATTGAAAATATTTTTTAGTCACAACTGTTTTCTTTTGTAGAGACCTCATACAAAGCCCGCTGAAATCATCAGAAAGCTTTCCCACTAACATCATTGATTGAGCCATAGGACATCGGTGTGCATACATCACCTTTACACACCATTACATCCCTTTTCATACTGAGCAGAGACATGCACAATGAGGATTTCATTCTTGCTTGAAAAATTGTAGGTGTGAAAGTTACCATAGTGTCTCCAATGAAAACTATGTAAAACAAAAATGAATCAAAAATAGTAACAATGCCCTAAGGTGTACCTAGATACGTGCATGTCCATGTAAAGATATTTATGTTGCTAATAATCTTCTTGCACTGAAAGAGGCAGCATGATAAATAAATAAATAACAAAAGAAAAGTTTGTAGAAAAACCACCCGAGGATTAGGGAAGGATTTCAATTGTATAATTATCTTGTTAAGGAATGAAGGGTCAGATACATTAATGTGCTCAAAGGACTTTTTCACCTATATATATAAATATATATATATATATATGCATATAAATATAGTCATGCAAAATTATTTAAAACATCCAGTTAGCAATGGCATGAACATGAATTCCATGACTAAAGCAAAATAAAGGGTAATTGAAGATCAAGAAGTGAAACAAATGTTCACCTATCCCAACTGGAACTCTGTTTAAGTGAAAATGGTTCCAGGAGACTTCCTCTACCACATTAGACCCATGAAATTAATTAGAATTCTTTACTCATGGATGGATGTACCAAGAAGAAATGTTTCCCTCAGGATTCTGTCATTAAGCCTACTTTTCCCCTTCTGTATATATCATCAACATCATGTTTTCCAGCTGTCCCTAGTCACAACTGACTTTTTCCTCATACCACATTCTGCTACTAACTCACACTGAGTTGTATCAATTCTCAGGCAAATGTTTGCATTCATTAGTCCCATGGAGTCAACTGAATTACTACTCCTTTACTCACTGCGAATAAGGGAGGCAGGCTAAGATTCCAGATAAATGAGCTTGTGACATGAAGAAGCAGCAACAGTAAGAGGAAGTACATCTGGCACCTCATCACCATGAATGTTGCACCCATTTTTTGTGACCTTGCTTCTGAAAGGCTATGCAGATAAGATATGCAGATATAAGACTGATTGACATAGTGTGTACTGTGGGAGAGCAGAGGTACCCATGTGAGACAGCATTGTAAAGCATAGAGTTACTTGCAGATTTATTCCCAGAAAGTTTGTAAGAAAAATAGAGCAGCTATCAGAGGTAAATTAAATCATGCAAAGATTTTCTCGTGAGCCACTTGTTTCAGTCACAGTGCCAGAGACCAATCCTTTCTCACTCGAAATCATAGAATACTCTGATGCAAATATAGTTTGCAAGTAATTGCTTTACAAGTGAAAAACAATATTTGGAAAACATGCATTTTGTTGACTGCTAGCTTATTTATTTTTAGTTGTCCCTTAGAGCAGTTGAGATGAGGGAAAATAAGATGGAAGAGGCAAACGCATGTGACCAATTGTACACAGATCATAGTTTGTGAACCTCTGCTATTGTAAATGCCAGACTACTGCACCTATTTACCCTATCCTTTACTACAAAATCAAGGGCAAGCTCCTCAGGGTAGGGATCATGTCATTTGGGAACAAAATCAGCAAGATGCATTATGTTTGTTTGTTAACTCTCTTTCAGCTTTAGGTCACTGCTGGATGTGGGGTATTTGACTAGATTGAGTATTGACAGTTAGTCCAGTATGAAATGCTCTAAGAAAATTGTCAACAAACTGCCAATTTCTGTCCTACAAGATGATGCCAGAATACATTTGAGCAGCACACGTTTTCAACCTGGCATTTACTTTCGACTGCCAAAGATAAAAGGTTTCAGACAACAGAAGACTTTAGGAGTGTCAAGAATAATTCATTACCCAGCAGTATGACATTCACTGATGAATATGAGGAATTTAGCATCGTGTCTTGCTAGCATGTCTGCTGTAGACATTATTTTGGACTTTTGAAAACACTGTTCACAAGCATAAAGCAATTATTGAGTCATATTTGTCTCTATTTTTATGAGCCTTCTAGTATAAGTCTATCAAGTTAAATTTATTGAGTGGTGCCCTTCTTTCCTTGTTTTGTTTTGTTGATTTGTTTGTTTTCTTCTTGGATAATCAGCTTTTGGTGTGTGTGCAGGCTGTGTTGAAGTCTGTATGGAAGAAATGATTCCCAGCTCATCCAGCTATGCATTTGGTTCAGTAAGCAAACAAGCAAAAGTCTAAGTCAGTAGCCCAGTGGTGTAGCCCACAGCCCACGGGTTCAGCTGTCTGTACTCCAGGGCTCTGGTCTATGAAGCACAGCTGTGTGACCTTGGCTTAGCTTTACTGAGAAACAATGTTGTTGAGATGTGAAAAAATATATAAGCTAAAGTCACTCAAGATAGGAAAAAATAAAAACAGAGGAAGAATTGAAATTGTTGTACTAGTAATTGTACCTCAAGCACTCAGGAGAAAAATACTGCCATGGAAAGGTCAGAAACCCTTAGAGGAAGAGCAGAGAGGTGGAAGACAGCAACAGCAAGGTTGAGATTCTGCCTCTTCCATGGGACAGTGGAGGTTGATGCATCCCCAGGCAACTGACCAGCCCCGCAGACTCACCAGGTGCATGCCAACAGTGGTGAGCAAATGATACAATTGGTCAAAGCTGGGTGCTATGCATATGAGTCAATAATTGTTGTGTGTTCATTAAACTGTGCATAATTCTGCTTCTATTCATGCTAAAGAATTATGATAAGTAGCCTTTTTGAGGGAGAAAAGGGGCATTTTAAAGTGTGATGAGGTAAGATAAGGTGTAATAAGGCATGATACTCCGGTATAATATATCCACCACTGTGAACCTTTCTGGTTTTGCCCAAAGATTGCTGAATGCAAAATATGTTAGCAGCCTAAGAAAACAAGCTTTGAATTCAGTACTTCTCCTTCATTTTCCTGAAATTCTTTTTTTTTTCTTTTCTTTTTCTAAAAATTGCTATAATGCTCTGTATTACACATAATGCTGTTAGTTAGCAGTGGGTTGAATATGCTCTCACAAGGCTGAACTCATCTGCAGTACTGATGTGGAGACTATGCAACACACTTACTTTACTAGTGAAATTCTAACTAACTGATGTGGTATCATACCGCCAGGGACAGAAACAGGGGCTATATCCAGACAGGAGCACGACATTCGGGTGTCATAACTCCTGGTTCAGTGGCTGTGTCAGGATCCAAGGTCTGTTGGCCATGGATTGCAGCCAGTCTGTATCATGCATTGCTTGTTTGAACTTTGATGCCAGAGCAGCCTCCTAAACAACTTTTATACCTATCTGTGTCATTCAGATAAACTCATTCCTATTCTAGTAGAATAAAAGAAACATGAAGCCTTTTCAAGAAAAATCACAGTTCAATAGTATCAATAAAGCACATTTGCTTTTGATTCTGTTGAAGACTTCTCGCTTGGAATAGATATTATGAAGCTGATCTTTTTCTAAATATGGATAGGAGAAAGGAATCTATTTGTTTTGTTTCCTTTCCAAGATGATTTCTGTTTGTTACCGAAACTGTTTTCAAAATAAGAAGAATTCAGCAGATCAATAAATGTAAATAGTTTGTTAAGAAAGTATATGATTGTCATTGAAAACAGAGATTTGTGTCTTCTCATTGGAGAATAAATGTCATTTATTTTTTAGTTCACTTAGCTAATGAGTAGATAAAGAAAAGGCTTTTGAAAGAAGTGAATGATCTTCAGAGAGTTTTTTTCTGAGACACTTATTATTACAGCAGAAGCCTCTGAAATGGCATTTCTGTCAGCTAAGGGAAAAATTGCAGCACGTTTGTGATAATTTAAAGCATGTATCACTAACGAAGATAAAGAGAGCAAAGTATTTAAAGCTTAATGATACAGCAATAGCAATTGCCCTGTGATAATGAACAGTGTAGATTATCAGGCAAAGCTTAATGAATGCCTTGCTTACAACAAGCTTTTTATAAACAAATACTAGTTGAGCCCTCTTTCAAAATTAGTAGTGACATGAAAGTGAAATGATTTAATTAAAATATGCAAGATAAATAAAGACTTGGGAAAGGATGCTGCATATAATAGTCTGGTGTTTGCTAGCAACAGGCCTTCTAAAATTGCTAAGCAGAGTATAGTACATACCTTGTTTTACCCACAAAATTATTTAGCACTCTGAGGACATATTTTTGTCTATGTGCAGTCTATCTACATCAGAAGGAACCTCTTTTATTTCCTTCTGACAGATTCCCACAATCTGGAGATTGTACATGGCAATAAAAAAACACTGGCTGTTTTTCTCCTTGGGTGCTGTGGGGAGAAGTGAGAAAACCAAGCAGATCATTAGCACCCACTGCTGCATTTCAATGTAGCTAGGGCGATGTTGGGAAGAGTGTTATCTTGTCGACATAGTCTTTATTCTCTGAATTTAAGCAGCGATAGGGTGAAAGGAAACCTTACTCTAAGGCACCTCTGTCACCTACAGTGATTTCTTGGGCTACGCACCGTACAGCTTTGGCTCTGAGCAGCTCAGGGCTGAGGTCTGTAGTTAAAATGAAGCTCTGGGGTTTCCTTAGCACTGTGTTGTTGTGTTATTGTTGCATGTCTCACAAGGCTGTTTGGAACATGAAGGAAAACTGCACAAAGAAAGAAGAGCTTCAAATTTTCTGTAAGGGCACCTTCCTTTGATACTCAGTATTTGTGTATTTGTAGGTGTTGACATCAGCTGCTACATTCAGACTTTGGTGTGAGTTGCAAGCAGATCTTTGTTTTGAAGGATGATGTCAGGTGAGGGAAAAAAGATAATTAATTTTATGAGTAGTTAGAATTAAAATTATTTATGAGGAACTAGTTGCTGGTTGGGGCTCTAAGAGCAAGGATACAGAGATGAGCCTCATGATATTTACCCTTGCACATGTGACAAATGTGGTTCTAAATATCTATTGATGTTCTATAG
This sequence comes from Tinamus guttatus, assembly GCF_000705375.1. The sequence goes on from NW_010583630.1 coordinate 34,044, forward strand.
ACTAAACAGACTAAACGTGTGACTTTTCTTTCTGCTAATATATGTAGTTTCACTAATAAACAAACAAACATACAAAACAACAAAAAACCCACTGATTAGAAACAGTTCAGCACTTGGAATTTACAGCAGTCCCATAACTGTCTGGGTTTATCGGAAGGGGAAAACATCAAGTCTTGGACTTTGAGAAAAAAAAATGAACGGATCTTCAGTCACAGATTCTCCTGTTAAAACTGGGGCCAGATTTTGGTACAGTGGAGTTGGTGTACCTTCTCTGTCAGTAATCAGTTTGCAAGATTTTACCAAACCTGATCCCCACAAAAAGAAAGAAAAAAGCAACCTTCTCACTATGAAGATTTTTCTTCCTAATGGAAATAATATTCGAAGTTTATAATATACAAATATTAGCCGCAGATATCCATTAAAACACATAGCTGTAGATATATAGAGACAATGAGAAAGTATATGCATTTTAAAATAGGAAAAAGTATCTAAGCTGTATTTTCAATACATTCTTGTTACATATACCAGACTCTGACTCCACTTCCCACTATATAAAACAAAGCAAATGAAGGATAATTATTATGTTCATAAATCCAAGCTTGAATCTAGGCAGCATATGGTTCCATAAGATGCCTATTTATCACTTTCCAAGGCCACTGGGATAGTATTTCTCTGATTTGCTAGATGCTTTTCCATGCGTTTTCTGATACAGCCGAAGTGTAAGGATTCTATTCATTTTCAAATTGGCCTTCAAATGATTATTCAAACCATAAGAATATATAATCATTCTTTGTAGTGGTTGTGGCTTCAGGTCCAGAGTGAGGTTCTAGTGAGTAAATCTTGTAAATCACAAAGAATCCCGGCTTCAAAGTCTTAAGTGAGCCAGATAAGGGGTGAGGTCAAGCTTAGAAGCAAGATAAATGGCCAAGAGACACAAAATGTCATATTATTCCCCATATTTTGGTATGAGTGGGTGTCAGATAGTGGGTGATTTAATGAAATGGAAAGGATTGGAATACTGCAGGAGGACACAGTAAAAAAGTAGTAGGAGTAAAATATCTGTTCGGCCTCATCTTTGCTTCCTTTCTTGTAGTCCTAGAGGGCTGGCTGTATCTTTGGGCTTCTCTATTGTTTAAGTCACAAAATATTTTAATTTCTTTTGACATCTTTCCTAAACAAAGGATCACTGGCACGTTCATTGCTCTGGGGATGACCTGTAATAGCCTAGAGATGTGGGTCACGCCTGGCTGATCACCACCCGCAGCCTCTAGCATGAGAACATGTGAAAAAAGGACCTTCACTGAAAAAATGCACAGAAGACAAAGATTTCTAAGAAGGAAAGAATTCCAAACTGCGGGGTAATGCTTTTTACTTTTGCCTGAAAAAACACTTTTTTTTTTGCTCTCTAGTACTCTGAGAGACACATGTGCACACATGAACCAAGTGGAGGATATTTAGGAGGACTGAATAAATATGGGAGGCAAAGAAAAATGTTTTTTTGGTAAATAAACACACAAGCACACACACGCACACATGATCATATACCAAATTATAAAATATTTACAGAGCTGTGAGCTTATTGGGTCAAGTTTGCTGATTATAGTGCATTTTCAGTGCTATATTAGGAGAAGATCTTTGAGGAAGAAAGAAAAAAAAAAGTGCCAACAGCATTTTCTTCTGAGGCATTACATAAGCCAGTACTGCTAAGTGCAGGTGGACATGAGAATCTGATTTTTTTTTTCCCTGAAAGTAGGCCTTTGGGGAAAGTCCCTGGAGCAGCTGCCTTCCCTCTCATGGAGCACTGCGTTGGGGTCTTCAAGGTCAAAAGTGGTTACTTTTTTTTTTCCCCCCCTCTAAAATATATTCCAGTGGTTGCCTTCAGACAAACATTTTGGTACTGTTGGAGGAAAGACTACACTGAGTAAATGCACTTAGAAGCAGATTATTTTTCCCCCTGTCTGGTTGGTGAGTGTTTCTCACTGCTTGCACAGAAGTGGATCAGTCTTTTCAAATAATTTGTCACTAATAAAGGAAGAGCAAGCTCAGCCTTTAGGGTCCTGCAAATGGCATCTGCTGTGCATGAATTCCCTCTAGTTATGCCCGGCCCAAAACTGAAGTTGGATTTAAGTTTTCCTTTTTACCAGAATTGGAATTGTTGTCCAGGTAGGGCAAGGCAGACATGAGCAACTGTGGTAGTTTCCAAAATAGACTATATTTACAATATGTTCTTTTGAAAACCATCAGGCCCATTAAGAACTTCAGTCCAATTTAGAATGAATCGCAAACTGAATCAAGCAAATACATACTGTATGTAATTACATGTTTTTTAAAAGTGAATTGTGCTATTTTGCTGTTTATTCTAGTACTTATAAAGGTGAACTGCAGAGCTCCTAGCATAACTCTGCCAGTGAGAAAATCAGTTTGAAACTGGATGGAGGAAGAAGCAGGAAGCTTTTGGTAGAAGTCATGGCTGAGAAATGGAGTTTAAGGACCTACAAAAAAAAATAATGACAAAAGTAACTTTTCACAGCAGTTAGCCTGAGCATTTACACTCAATTCCATGCACTCAGTCCTAAATTTAACCTAAGAAGCAAGCAGAAATGGACTACATGAACAATCTACTGTTTAGAACAGCTCAAATTCAGCAAAGTGTGTCAGTGACTTACAGTCTAGTTGTTGACTGAAAATTGTTGCTTTAATTAATTTGGTTAAATTCAAGTAATGTCTAAATTCAAGATCAGTTCTTGTGCAGGCAATGAGAAGGAAAGAAAGAAAACCAATGAAATTCATAAAAAATTTGCTTGTTACAAGTTACTTTCTTAGCTCTAATTACAATAAACACAAAGGAAAAACAAGGCCCATGAGCCATCTGTGTGTGCATAATCTCGAGGCTGGCAATGACGAGGTAAGTTAACAAACAAAAATCTGCCTATTGGGGTTAACAGTTGTTGACAGCGTGGTGAATGCTAAGTCAGGTGATGCTCATCAGATTTGGCAACAGCAGAAAATATTCATATTTTAAGTTAGTGTTTTTTTTCTCGCTCTGTGACAGTTTTCAGTATCAGAGTGCAAAACTAGATCAATGGGAGCACAAAGCCATAAGATGTTTTCTGTTACTTAGGCAAAGCTGTCTGTGTAGTCTGAAGTAGAATCATGGCAGTGAGCCTTTACAAAGTTTAAGTGTCTGTTTAATGGCTGTTATTTTATGCCAAATTTTGTCATGAAAAATGATTAAATAGACAAAAGTTGTTGACATGAATGAATTAGTATAGTCTTGGTGTGATAGCAGAGGAAAAGATTTATCATAGTATTCTTCAGCTTTGTTGTTGTTTTGCATGAATGTGTGTAGCTTGAGGTAATAAATAGTACTTGTGTTACATAGAGACTTTTTGATGTTGCATTTTCACCAAATATTATGAGTAACAGAAGAAGCTACAAGTATTAATGAACAAAGTAAATTAATTCACTTTGGTTTTCCATGAAATCCAGCTTATAACTGGAAAACCTGGGAAGAGAATTTTTATACTATACCTTCCTCCTGCCTAAAAGAAACGGGGAGTATACTGGATCCTGCAAAACTGTTGTGTCATGTAGCCACAGCTTAAGAAATTTCTGAGGGGGAAATGTCTAATTAAATGAGTGATCTGCCTTTCCTGTGAGGGAAATAATCATTTTGCAGTGCGATTGCTCTAAAGGTTACACATGCATTGGCAATATTGATGCAGAAAGTACAGAGCTTTTATCCATTTAAAGATGTGTTTGAAGAGTTGGGTTGTACAAAAGGCATCAAATTAACGCCGCTCAGCTTGTAAAGTGCTCACCTCTCAGAGCACCATTAGTATTAAGGGAGAAGATTAAACACAATTTAGATCACATTGAAAGACTAAAGTCAATTTAGCAGGTATATAACCATGCATGATAATGGTCTCTAAATCTACAGCAACAAGGTGAGGATATGCTTGGATATGCAGGATAAAGATGTGAAACTAAAATAATTTCCTTTGAGGACCATAAAAAAAGCTGTGACGAGAAGGCAAATTTTGGATGCTAGTTTGTCTAAGTATGTAAATTCAATGGACTGATCTGTAAGGGACATAAATCTGATAGCAATTTTAAATATGGTCTGCAGGGTATTATGAACTTGACCTTTGTTGGAGTGAGCTAGTTCTTATGTGAATGGTGCAGTATTTCATTATTATTTGAATGCCAATAGCAGTGTGAAGATGCAATATGGGGAGACATGAAAATCTTTTCTGAAAGAGCTTATGATCTGCTAACCCCTTTTTCACTCAGAATTGTAGATGGGTTTTAGGTAATTGACATTGGCTTTTTGTGTGTGTGCTAGATTGTAATCTGTTGCGCATCATGCTAGAGCGTATGGGAGGCTCTCAGGGGAGAGGAAGCTTTAAGCTGTAAAATCACATTGTAGATTAGAAGGTATGTTTATCTTGGCAGCACACAGCTGCACAAAACTTGCAAGTGAAAAACCAAGATACTAGAGACTTTTAAAATTTGTCTAGTGGTAGGATTGCAGGTAGACCTAGAAAAACAAGCAAGCAAACAAAAGCAAGCAAAGGGAAGTTTTGTTAGTCACTTGCATTCAGTCTGATGTGCCTAACATGGATGCTTAACTTTTGCCTACATTTTAGGAGTGGGTGGAATCAGGGCAGAACCTCAAGAAGAGAACAAAAGGGCTTGGTCAAGGAAAAGATCAATATATGACTGCGCAGTTTGCTATTTCAAATGATCTAAGACACTTAAAGATGCTGCAGGTAAGCTATCCTTCTACATAGTGATCTACACAACCACACTTAAAAAGCTGTTTTTTTTTTTTTTTCCCCACTGATTTTTATACCCACCTCAACTTTTTTTGTGTCCTCCTGCCGTGAAGTTATGGGGTTGCTACTGCCATCTTCTATAGGCCTTCACAGCCTGCTTTCTCCTTGGCTACTGTCATACCTCCACATGGAGTCTGGAATAGCAAGTCCCTCAGCTCTGCTCAGACCACTGCTGTCCTGTCTTGCAGCCCGGCTGCACTCTCCTTGATGAGTGTGCTGCGTGTGTTAGGACTTATGGTTATCAGCTCCAGGACTTGTGAAAGGCTCCCTAGTGCTGACTTCCTGAGCGCACACAGATGCATTCGTTGCAGACACTCCTCACTGCCAGAATAAGAATGGACAATATTGCCTGTCAATGAAAAGCTATTGGAAACCTTCAATTTGTTCGTTTATGACACACAGCACTATGAAACAAGGACATAAAACCAATAATTATCTTTTATAGGCAAAACTAGGAAAAAAAAAATGAGATGGTCAGATAAACCAATTAGAGACACTCTTTGGGGATGGCCTGTAGGGTTGGACTAGAACTCATCAAAGATAACCTTTCTGTTGCTAGCTTCACTGAAGTAATTCAACCAGCTTTAAGTGCATCTGTTACCTATTAGATCTATACTGCTCTAGTTCTTATGCTGTATAAATGCTTTAATGGAAGTTCTGACCCCCTGCACCATAGACATCATTCTTAACTCTCTCAGAAAGAGGATGTGAGAAACCCGGGTGTTCTGAATTAACATCCATATTTAGTTAGTTAGTAGTAGTTAATAAATTGTTTGCTTAACTGCAAACAGTAGTTATGCTGCGGCAAATGGGATTTCTCACACATACTAAATTAGAAACGTACTTAAGTACTTAGCTAAATTTCAGCTGGAGCTTGGTTATTGCATTGTTCTTAATGAACAGTATGTTGTGTTGTATGTTGCATATCACATGCATTATATGAGGGTATGTACAGCGTTACATGTAGTAAACTGAGCAGAACTGCAAATTAGAAGAAAACCTTTCTGTACAAAAGGCAGGGGTTAATTAAGGGCCCCATCAGGTATTTCATTTTGATCAGAACACAAAATTAAATATAGTCTGCATGGTACATTAGTGTGTCTGTCAGAGACAGTGGTTTTGGCCAGGCACTTACAAAGGGCAAAATATTCAAAATTAATTTTTAAATAGCTTCTTCCAGTCATTAAGCACAGTTATCACATCCATATTTTGTAAATGTAAAACTGAATTTAGCAAAAGTCTGTTCTCCACAGTAGTTTTTATTGATGATTCATCTGAGCTTCATTTCCTAACTGAAAACCCTTGTCGGTCAATTTATTCCAACATAACAGTATTTGGTTGGGTAGTTATTAATCCTGTAATTGTTCATGGTATGCCAGGAATAATTCAGCTAATTATTACAATATGTCTTACTTTGCCATGATTTTACATGTCAAAATGGCCTCTGTGCATATTGGAAAAATTCAAAGAGTCAATTTTCCTGAAGGTATAAAAATTGATTATTAATTCACAAAAAATAAGGAAAATTACACTTTTTCTCTGCCCCACATATAGTTTCTACTGGTGTGGATACATTTTTGACAAATACTCTGCTGCTAACCTTAATTGATCGATTAATAGAGCTATACAGCAAAACTTGGGAGTATTGCCCTCACTGAACATTAGTTTCAATTAAAGGATAAGTATAACAAAGCATGCTGGATTGTAATAGAAAAGAATTTATTTTTTTCCAGTTCATTTTATGTGGAAAAAAAATGCCACTGATAAAAGGGAGACTAAGAGTTCAGTTATCCTGGCAAAGAAATTAAAAGTTATATATGTTTGTGTGTGTGTATACATACATACATATATATATATATATATGCATGCATATTATGATTTACAGTATGCATATTCTCACAAAGTTAAAATGGATCATAGTTAATTCTCTTCTGTTTGATTTCCATTGATAAAATGCAGTTCATTAGGCTTCATATTTTTAACATTTGAGACCATATCTAGATTTCAATCTTTACTTTCTCATTGGCATAATATAAGGAAAAACAGTACCTTATGGAGTGAAATTCCCTTCTAGTTCATTTTAGACACAAGAAAATCAAAGCACAATGAATATCACAGAGTATTTGCTGTTTTATAGTTTTCATTAGCACACTTCCACAGTACAAAGTAATACTCTTAAATTGTGTTCAACTGGGGCAAAGAAGCTCACCAGCTCCTAATTAATGAATGTCTGTGAGTACACTAACCTGAGCAATATTTTGCACAGCAGAGTTCCGTGCTGTGATATATATTGAAGCAAGATAGGATATTTAAAAGTCATAACCACATAAAAAAACTCTGTCATTTTTATTCTTGTGAGAATTATCCCAGAACATTGTTCTCAATGCATGAATTTCTTCCAGAGAAGATGGCTCACTCAAGGCCTCGTGTATTGTTTATGTTCCCTTCAGGGACTTCTCCTGAGATGTCCAAAACACTTTTGAGAAGCTTCTGAACGGAGGAGGATTTTTTTTTTCCACAGATATATCTCTGAAGCTGAAAGAAGAAACAAAGGAACAATGTTCTGAAACAGTAACTCGGTTAAAAATTACCTGTTGGAACCAATGAAAATAATCCTGTTATTGTGACAGTTGCTATCTTGACTGGTAGCATGGGTTTAATCAGAGAACTCCAGAACTCACATGATAAATCTGAACAAAGCCAGACTCTGTGCATAGCAGTTAATGAAACAAACTGCCCTCCTCTAAGGAAGATGGGTCACCCACAGTAGCCCGCTGGTTTCAGTGCCAGACATTGTTAACTCACATTCTGGGACAAAACTGCCAAGCTACCAAAGCATTCAAACTTTTGGTTGAGTAAGATTTTTTTTTTCAAAGAAGCTTTGTAATTCAGTTTTTATACAGAGTCAGAAAATTCAGATGCTTGTGTGGTTCATCTGAATTGTGCAGATCCTCTGAGTTTGAGAACTGGATTGGAATAGGCTATCTTCTTATTTTCTTGTGTTTTCACTGGTGGTTCTAAACGGCATCTCACTGGGAACCGCTGTCATGATATTTTAGTATTTACTATCCTGAAAAGGAACCAATATGTGAAAAAAGGCTCTACTCCCAAATGAAAATAAAAGCACTACTTAGACAAACACACTAGATTAAAGTCAAAAATAAATAAATAAATAAAATTTAGGAATAAATCTCCAGAAATAGAATGCTCCCCGAGTGGTCTGTCTCTAACAAAACATAATTCCAAAGTAGACATTTTTAAACACTATAATGTCTAGACACTATGAATGCTATGGTTAAGCTACTTGAGTGTGTTTTTCCTTTGCTACTTGTAGTGGGACTACAGTTCAATGATTACTTTTCCTGTTATCCGATTCTACTTTTTATTAGTTTTTTTTTTTTTAACTTTTAGTACTATCAGTATTTTTCAACTCTCTTTTTCAGAGATTAAAAGTTGCAGATTTGCAAATTTATATCCTCCTCAGTGTCATGTATCTTAGATACTTTTGAACTTGTAAAGTGAGAAAACATTTTTGGTAGCACCACAGAAGGGAGCTGGCTAGAAAGTAGTAAAATTATTTTTCATTCTGATAGAAATACTGATATTTTCATCTAGTTATCTGTTCTGAACACATAAATGTTTAAATTTGTAAAAGAAAAAGTGGGTACTCTGAATTAAGCAGGAATTCCGAATTTTTGAACATGAAATCTTTCAATAGGAAAGTATATTTATTAAAGTGATTTCAGAAAGTAATATTCTTAGTAGTAGTCCTACAGGGACAGGGTTAGCAGAGAATATAGGGTACAAATATATGCTAATAGCCCAAAATACAACACACCATACTAACATTTTAATGCTCATTATTTTTAATAATTAGATAAAAAATATATGAAAATGAAGTTGAAGGTGAAATAAAATAGTTAATGACATTAATGAAACTATCAATTATTTAAATGATATAAAAATGAACTGAAACTGAACTAAACAGAACAGGGTGTATAAGATTTCCTATCCATTATTTTTTTTTTAAAAAGTTATTTTTCCCCATAAAGGATTCAGTTTGAACAAAACCATATTTTTCTTTGGAAAAGAACTGCTAAAAATGCTTCAATCCCTTTATATTGTAAAGCTTGTGCTGTTTGCAAGTTCAAAAAAACCCCAAGCAGCCAGGACAAATAAGATGCTTGTTAGAAGTACCTAATCTTATCTCTTCCAACTGATTGTGTTTCTTCCATGAAAAATGTTCTATTATGAAAGAAAATCGAAAAGTAGGAGACAGCCCATCTCATACTTGCACTGTGTTTCATTCTGCACCCATTGACTTAATCACACTGAATCGGGGTCTTAGGGCCACGGCAGAGTGGACGTGGGGAATGTTCACCGCTATAATTTCCATCGCTACTCCATGCTGCTGCTTACTGCTGCTGGCTCAGTTCATTGCTTATGTGGTTACAGAAAAATAAGTGTATATCTATTTGCATATAGATTGTATATCCGCCAAAGTGAAAAACTTAAAAGAATAAGACTAGCAATTGCTACCTTGTATATTGCAAGAGGGTCTTTTGTTTAAAATACAGGCCTAAAAATTACGGGGTGGGAAGGGGGGCACTGTTCTATTCTTGATTTTTCTTTAAATGTTCTCTCTGACCTTGAATAAGATATTTTAGGACTACTTCTTCATGGAGAAAGCATGTGCATGCAATCATAAATGCACTGCTGCTCTAATTGTGCAGAGTTTAAAATGCTAAGTCTTTTCTATTTTTCATATGTAAAACAAGGTTAATATCACTCCACCTACTTTGCTTTATAATAACTAGGATGGTGTTTTGTTGATTCATTAGTTTGTCTTTTTCCGCAGAGCTTTGAAAATCACATAGTTTTATGACAGCTAGATATAATTATCATCAAAGGCAGTTAATTTTTGTTACTTGATCTCTCCTGCTACATATTTATGCCATTGTTTTTATCATGACATCAGGGAAACAAATGGAAATTTTGCCCACCTATGGAATTAATAAGAGACTTGGAGGGCATTCTGGTGGGAGAGAGCCCTAACCAAGCTCTGGATCAGGATGAATGTCAACTCCTGATTGCAAGCATGTCTGCAAGAGACCTGAGCTCTTATCTTATGGAGAAGTTTGAGCCTTGACACCCTCCAACAGATAGAAGTTTTTATTTCAAAGCTCAGGGCATCAGAACTGGGAAACACATCATGGAGTACATGAGTTCATGATTTACATGCAATTTAAACAGAAAATACTCCTGCATACTGTGACTGACCAATAACCCCTACTATGGAAAAAAGCTCAGAGGAGACTGGCAATGGGTGAGGTGCCCCTGAAGCTCAGGAATCATGTAAAATATAACTCACTAATCACATCTGTTGTACAGAAAACTGACTTTATCTCAACATTCAAGACACTAGACAATGGCTTCTGTGTTAAGTACTGTGATAAGTACTTGTATCTGCTGAATGGGTGAAGCGGTGTAAACTTTTTTGTTCCTGAGTTGATTAAACAAATATAAACGTCTCCCTGAAACTGGCCAGGCCAGTATGGGGAAAGTGTATACATGGCTTGGCCCAAAATAGGGTATAAAACCTGAACAAGTAACAAAGGAAGGTTCAACAAGGACAAGTGCAGGGTCCTGCACCTTGGGAGGAATAACCCCAGACACCAGGACAGATTAGGGATTGACCTGCTGGAAAGCAGCTCCACAGGGAAGGATTTGGCAGTCCTGGTTGACAATATGACATGAGTCAGCAATGTGCCCCTGTGGCCAAGAAGGCCAAGGGGATCCTGGCCTGCATGAGGAGGAGAATTGCCATCAGGTTGAAGGAGGTGATCCTCCCCCTCTACCCAGTTCTTGGGAGGCCGCACCTGGAGTACTGTGTGCAGTTCTGGGCTCCTCAGTATAAGAGGGATGTTGAACTTCTAGAAAGGGTCCACTGTAGAGCAACAAAGATGATTAAGGGAATGGAGCATCTATTTTATGAGGAAAGATTAAGTGAGCTGGACCTTTTTAGCTTAGAGAGGAAAAGTCAGAGAAGAGATCTGATCAATACCTGTAAGTACCTGAGGGGAGGATATAGGGAGGTTGGGACCAAACTCTTCTCAGTGGTGGCCAGTGACAGGACAAGGGATAATGGCTACAAGCTGAAACACAGGAAGTTCCCTCTCCATGTGAAGAAAAACTTCTTTCCTGTGAGGGTGACAGAGCCCTGGAACAGGCTGCCCAGAGAGGGTGTGGAGTCTCCTTCTCTGGAGATCTTCCAAACCCACCTGGATGCCACCCTGTGCCACGTGCTCTAGGTGCTTGAGCAGGGGAGTTGGACTAGATGATCTCTAGAGGTCCCTTCCAACCTCAAGCATTCTGTGATTCTGTGAATTTTCAAGAGTGGAAAAAGCTTGAACTAGCTTCTGCCCACATACTCCTTCCCGGTAATTGGAGACTCCCAGCTTCATGGCAGTGGGCATAGAGAGAGTGGGAATAGCAATCACTCTGGTATTTGGATTGGACTATACACATGTACACTCTTGTATTGTGATTTCAGTATATTGCTGAATCACACTACTAAATCAAAAATCCCATGTAACATCAAATATCTTAAAATAAAAATAAACCTTCGTAATAAAGCTTGCACTCTCTGTATGTGTGGATTCCCAGAAAGATCCTGCTCAGAGAGTATTGTACTCTAACATCTACTTGCATAAGACCCAGGTAGTAGAGTGGTAGCCTGAGAGTGTGGACACCTAGATTCTGCTTCTGGCCAGCTAGAATATCCAAAATAAACCCCCTCATTTTCTGTACCTTGGTTTTGCTACATGTAAAAAGAACACAGTGATACTAATGCACTTTGACAAGCAAGAGATGGAGAACTCTAGTAATTACCACCATTGTTATTACCATCGTTATTAATGCAATTTCTGGGCGAAAAGCTAGAAATCCACAGAGCTGGTGGATCTGCTGGAAAGACTGTGCTGATTCTTGAGTTGGTATATGAATCTCTTTGTACTGCAACAGATAAATAAAAAGCAATAAAAAAAAAAGCTTGCCCCATGTACACCTGATGGTGTGGGTTAGACTCTCCCATTCAAGCTCAGAAGAGTGCACTGAAGATAATGGTATGCCTTGGAAAGGAAGCTGAACATTAACATGAATAAGTGTGAAAGATTCTGGCTTTTCATTGTTTGTGCAGTTATTAAACAATATATTTCTAATACAACAGAAAAATGCAGGTTCTCAGTTAGTGTGTTAGAAATACCTAAACTGCAGTTATCTGCAGCACTTGTACTGACTTTATCTAACCTACATTATAAACATTCCCATATTTTTTGTCCCTGTAAAGCTTCAGGCATCAACTGTGTTTGTGACCTATGTGTAATCTTAAACTTGCTTTCAATTATTTCTAGCCCAAGAGGCCTGGACTATACAAACATAGTTTGAAAACTTGAAAAAAAAATGTTTTTATTTTTTCTGTTTGATTCAAGTTACACAGAGAGAGCCATTTCAGGGCAATACATTTATCTCTACTACTTGGCAGTCTAGTGTTTTAGTTTTTATGCACTAGCCCAGAAGCTTTGTTGAATTTGGATATTATTGTTCTAATTATTATTTATAGCTTGCATTGCCACAATACCTTGGCAAGTCAGTCTCCATTTGTACTGGGTACTGTACAGGAAAAGCACAAAATAATTCCTCCTCCTCCTTTCCCCCCTTCCAAATAGAAAAAGATCCCAAACCATAGTGTGGTGTGTCTGCTTCAGGATACAGTGGTGATTTCCATTTTCTTTCCTATTCTACATATTACACAGACATTGAGAATCCTTTGGAAGGAAGAAAAGATACACGGAGATGATAGAGTGCAAGCTTTTAAATAGGCATAAATTGGTATTTTTATCTGTATAGTACCTGTCTGTGAAACTTCACTTTATTTTAATTTGATTGGCCTCCTTTTTAAAAAGAAATGTGGAGGTTTTTTGTGATATTTTTACCAACTGATGTATAAAATAGGATATATTGTATTTCATAACAGGTTTTTATGCTTGCCAAAATAGATTGTACAAAGCCTAACGGTAAATAGAGATAGTTTAGTTCTGTCTTGAAGATAGAGTACTAAGAAATTGGGTCCATCACTGTCATTTTTCTCGGAGATTCCTCTCATCTGTCACAACACAGTAGTTATGAAAAATGAAACCATAAATTCAATTTAGAGGGCAATTTGCAGCTAATCTTTGGAGTAATTCCACTGTGAATAATGCAGCAATTTGGATGCATGGTCAGTCAATTCAGTCTCTGATTTATTAGGATTTAAGTTTTTTTTTCTTTCATTAATGATAATTACCCAAGAAGAGAAAATAATTTCTCAAAAATTATCTACCTTCCCATCTGTGGTCTCAGTTTTGAAAAAGGCTGCAATGTTGTTTAAACTTATTATTGTAGGGGGGAGGGAAAGCTTTATACAAAAGATATATGAGGTATTTAAATTCTGAACTGTATCTCTTTACAGCACATGTGTGAACTGATCAGCACTGGTTTATGGCTGCTTTTATATGACTCCCATTAGAGCTAACATTTTGAATATCTCAGCATAAGGACACTGGGTTTTTCTATTGATTTTCCACACTTCTTACACCTTGAAGATTGCATTAAAATCTAGCTCAAGCAAGAGTGACATTTTTTGTTCCTGTTTAAAAGTCAAATTTATTATCTGGGACTTTTCTTACTTATTAAATCCCCACTTTCTGTGATACATTATTTATGTATATTTTTCTGTATCTTTCCTTTTAGTTCTCAAGGTCTCCTCTTGTTTTTATTAGACTGCATCTACAACATATGCATCCACCAGATATAATCTATATGTTTGTGTGACTGTGTTGCTAATGGGGGAAGGGAGGCCAAGGGGAAAAACAGCTCTTTTGACATCGATATTGAGCTTCAGACAAAATTTTGGGGGGCTTCTAGAGAAGTATTGCTCATGAAATGAGTGCCCTTTAAAACCTTCAGAGGAAGAGCCTAAGTTAGATGCCTAGACTTACTACAGCTCCAAGCCTGCTACCTCTCTCCATTGCTGAAGAAGGGAAGTAGGTCCTTCAGGAGTCCTGGATCCTGAGACACCTAAAAATAGTTGCTATAACAACAGGGGAAGTGAAGCCTCCACTAGCCTCCACTAAACCTAACATATGGCATTCTTCATTAGGTGTATGTCATTTTTTTTCATCCTCCTGAGAGGAAGGTATCTCTAGCAACATACTATGACCCTTTGTAGGGAGAACATTTCAAGATTAGCTCAGGAAGTGTAGGTTAGATGAGTGGACAGTGAGGTGGATTGAGGATTGACAGGATGGCAGAGGTCAGAGGATTGTGATAAATAGGGCAGAGTCTGTTGGAAGCCTGTGGCCAGTGGTGACCCTCAGGGGTCAGTACTGGGCCCAGGGCTGTTCATCAATGACTTGGATGAGGGCACAGAGTACACCCTCCCCAAGTTTGGAGATGATACAAAACTGTATGGAGTGGCCAACACTCACTCCAGAGGGCAGTGCTGCTATTCAAAGGGACCTGGATAGGTTGGAGAGCTGGGCAGAGAGGAACCTCATGAGGTTCAACAAGGACAAATGCAAGGTCCTGCAGCTGGGGAGGAATAACCCCAGGTACCGGTACAGATTATAGATTGACCTGCTGGAAAGCAGCTCCACGGAGAGGGATTTGGGAGTCCTGGTTGACAACAAGTTAACCATGAGTCAGCAATGGGGCCTTGTGGCCAAGAAGGCCAATAGGATCCTGGCCATCATTAGGAGGAGCGTTGCCAGCAGGTCGGGGGAGGGGATCCTGGCCCTCTACTCAGCTCTGGTGAGGCTGCACCTAGAGTGTTGTGTGCAGTTCTGGGCTCTCCAGTTTAGGAGGGATGTGGAGCTTCTAGAGAGGGTCCAGCGTGAAGCAATGAAAATGATTAAGGGTTTGGAACATCTATCGTATGAGGAAAGACTAAGTGAGCTAGGCCTCAGCCTCCTAGCCCGGAGAAGAGAAGATTGAGGGGGGATCTTATTAGTGTGTACAAATAACTGAAGGGAGAATGTAGGGAGGATGAGGTCAAACTCTTCTTGGTGATGGCCAGCGACAGAACAAAGGGTAATGGGTACAAACTGAAATACAGGAAGTTTCATCTCTGTATGAGGAATAACTTGTGTTAGGGTGACAGATGTACAAGGAAGAACTGTGAGGGTGACAGAGCCCTGGAACAGGCTGCCCAGAGAGGTTGTGGAGTCTCCTTCTCTGGAGATCTTCCAAACCCACCTGGATGCCACCCTGTGCCACGTGCTCTAGGTGTCCCTGCTGGAGCAGGGGGGTTGGACTAGATGATCTCAAGAGGTCCCTTACAATCTCAACCGTTCTGTGATTCTATGATAAAGATAAATGTAAGTGAGTCACCCTCCACCAGGCCAAGATGTTGCAGAAAAATTAGCCCAGATTTTTTAGTGATAGCTTAACTTTTTCCACCCATAGATTCTCATCTCTACCAAAATAATACTCTTTCAGCATTTCTTTTTAATTAGTACTGCAGCATTATTAAATGCTGAGCTATTAATTTGCCCCTTTGGAGCTCTGAGCTAAATAACCGGTTAAAGCCTGAAGGGCAATTTACAACCACAATGGCGCATCCTGATTTTTCCCAAATTGAGGATGATGCTTCTGGCCCCAAAGATGAAGAAATATGTTCTGTCCTGACAGTACTGCAGTAAGGTACTTAAATAACAGATCAGTTACGCTTGGCAAGATTGTTTCATTGAAGCATTATTTTACATACGGATTGGCATAATCTGACAACTGAAATACACTGTTTTTTATCATATTATTAAGTTTTTTGTTCAGTTAAATGTGTTATTAAAGCTCCTGGAGCTTTTTTATTATTATTTACAACTGTATTTAGCTAATTTTTAATTGAATTTTACACCTGACATAAGAAATTTGCCTATAATTATGGAAAAAATGAAGGAAAGACAATTAACATATTTTCCCACATTTCCTTACACTAGAATGTGAGCCTTTTAAAACAGGTCTGTAAAACTGTGAACCTGGAAATTATTTTTGATTGCTGGAGAAAGTATATTTTTGCCTTCTCTGAACAAGTCTCTGATCATTTTTATACCTGAAAAGAGAGTGTAAGCCCGCTTCTTAGGAAATTCACAACTGATAATAATTCTCAAATCATCTTTAGTCTGCAAGACTGGCAGTATTTAAAATATAAAATGTTTAATACATTTTTTTTAATTTCTTGATTTAATTCACCTATCAGATTTCCGCAGATGTACCTTTCATTCTACTATTTTACCTATTTCTTCACAGATATCTTTTAGTCTTATAATCTACTGATTTTCTTCATGTCCCCTCTGCTAAAGGTCAGTTTTATTTCTATGTGCAAATAGCTGTTAGGGAACAGTATTTTGCTCAACTGACACAGTGCTACCGTTTAAAATCTTCAGAAATAAAATATTTTGTGTAGCCTTCCTAATGTCACTGTTACATTTGATAATTACTTCGAACCGCATCACAGCTTTCACTACAATTACAAAAAGCATCTTCCTAAAGCAGTATTTAATTTATTGTTAGTCCATCTAAGTGTTTTCCCTAAAAATATCTAATTAAGATATGAAACTGTTATATTTATTAACTTCTTGGTCTCTGAACATTTCAAGTCTTCTCAGAAAAATAGTATAACAACAGTTTGGGAAGTAGGGCCATTTTCAAGGTGCAACAACCTTCTGTTAACTTCCTAAACACGAGTTGTTTTTTTTGCCTCTAGTTCCTGTAACAAAGTTATTTGTTCACTTGTTTTATCTGTGGTGTAATTCTATTTATCTTGGAAAACACGTGGTGATTGCAAGTAATTGTGGACATGTAGTATATGAAATACATCCTGGACGCATCAGGCTTGCTGAGATGGTGTAGTGGACATTACAGATTGTGAAAAAGCAATGGAGGTAAATAAAGTTAGAAGTCCAGAGATTACTGATAGCAATGAAATTCTGCCATTAGATTGGGCGATGAGGCGAGCAAGTGCGATGCTTGCTTGAGTCTGGTGTCACACTGGTATGTGCACTCCACTGCGGGTTTCAACAAATCAAAGTTCAAAATGGCTATCAGAACCCAATTCTTCTTCTGTTTGAGGGCTTGGAAAAGGCCTGAAAATGTGGTGAATGCACAGTGCAAAGAAGAGTCACCATGATTTCATACCTGCATACTGCAGAGCTGGCTTATATGATGTGGCTTTGATGGATGCACAAGGCTGCTCTGACAGGTTGAAGTCTGCACAGATAGACCACCAAATCTCTTTCACAATATGATTAGATTCCAACTAAGCAGAGAGTGCAAGCTGGAAGCAAAATAACCCTTGTATTAGTATCTCAGGAGAGGTAATATATTATACAGTTTTTCTACTGGAGATCCAGGTCTTGTGTTACTGTTGTCACAGAAAATAAATAAGTGGAAAAGGGTGATTTTTTCAGTTTAATGTTTTTCAGTTTAATTTCCCTCCCTGGAATACATCACCTGCCAAGTTAACTTTCTTGCTGGAACCCTCTGGAAAAATATATATATATATAAAAAAATCAACAGGCTATAAGGCAAACTACCTCAAAAGAAATAAGAAGAGGATGAACTGCTTCTTTTAGTTTGCTGTCATTCCTGTAAGGTCTGAGATAACTATAGCATTCAAACTTGGTTTTACTGTGACTTTGTCCACTGTGCTGATTGCTGAATAGCCTCAATTATTTGGGGTAAATGCCCTTGTGAACGTTGCTCCTTCATTCATTTATCAATGGGTTTAAAATCTTCATCAGTTAAGGGATAAGTACATCTGTGGAATTAATTTATCAAATTAATATTTGTGTTGTTGTTCTGTATTCTTTCCATCAATTACCTTAACAATAACTTGAGGTGTGTAGTAGGATTTGTTTACAAAAATATGAGATTTCAATAGACACACAGTAGGCTTTAGATGGATTCACAGTGTGCATGAAATTACATGCAAAATTAAATTATGGATGGTAGTGTGTGCATGGCATTGTCTTCTGAGTGCCCTTAAGTGTAAAATAAAAAATTACATGGGCTGTTTTATTCAAAAACACACATAAAGGCTCATTTTTATACCTAGACATCAACAGATAGATTTTAAAGAACTGGAACAAATATTTCTATCACAGACTAGTACAAGCTGTGCAATTACTTATATATTAATTAAGCATACCTAATCAAAACTGAGTATTTCCCTTACATAAGAGGTTTTGACACTTTCAGTTTTCTCCAAATCTGAGTTTTTTAGAGTCTGTTTTCTTCCCTGATCTATTTATGAAGTTCACTGTAATATTTTACAAAAATTTAAGTATGAAATGATTGGAAGTATACTTTTCCTTTTTTTTTCTTTTATTATTTTACAACACATAAGCAAAAATGCACATTACTATTATGCCATAGGATATGAAACAGGACTGGGGAGGGGTTAGTTACTCCAATCTTTGGATGCTTACATTGCTTGCAGACATCTAAATCAGAGCTAGTCACTTA
The DNA here is from genome assembly GCF_000705375.1 of Tinamus guttatus. The sequence goes on from NW_010583630.1 coordinate 52,442, forward strand.
GAATCCCTTTGGGATTAGCAGAAAAAATAGGTGCTTCTACCACACAACATCTCTCAGCTGAAGCTAGGTATCTTAGTAAGTCAAATGAATCACATCATAAAAGTGCCTACCGCTCTCTATTAACAGTAAAGGGAAACTAGATTAAATGTAAGTATTGTAACTGCTGTATCAAAAGTGGGGTGAGATAAATTCCACCTTCCGTGTCTTACTCTGACATTATATGACAACAAGAATATTTAAGAGTAATTATGGAATGCAGTTGCTTCTTTATACATATGGTACATATGGTGCTAAATAAATAACAGATCCAAAGCCTATTCTTTGGAGTCTTGTAGGATGAAAATAATGGAAGCAATCAGGCTTGTGTTCATCTCATCTAACTGAAAGTATCTAACTAGGTTAACTTAATAATTAAGTTTAAAGCTTAATTGCCTCTGTAATCAATGGTGACAGATCGGCATCTCGAGAGTCACGTCTAAAGTTGGCTGCATTAAGCCTTTGGAGGTACCTTTTTCTCTAGTGCCTTTAAAGGAACATAGAATAACAATTAATATCAGCTGAAATCCCTGCATATTAAATCCCAAGCATCAATGTAATCTTCCCGATTTTAGGACTGTCAAAGCTTGAGGCGATCTAAATTTATTAGGCAACTCTGTACTTGCCTTGAACCTCCCTGGGCACCTAACACTAGGTATCTATGCATTCTCAGAAATGCCTCTCCTGAGAGTTAAGCACTCTTTTCCCACCAGGCCTCTACTGCAATCTATTTCCAGGTATCTAATCTCTGTCTGTGCCATAGGAATAATTCCCTGGAGAAATCTGACCTGTTACATGTGGTAGTACTCAGATTTTGCAAAACAGCTATTTGGCTAGACTTTTTATTGTGGAAATAGGAGACCTGAAATAAAGGCTCTTCTCAGCCAAAAGGAGGCCAAATCCACATCATTCATATTACATAATCACCTAGGAAGTATCCTAGGCAAATGCAGAAATATGCTTCTCTTGAAACAGAGGCCTTATGCTTCCAGGAAAGCAACCATCAAAGATGATGACCTAGCAGGAGGGACTTTTGCTCTTATCTACTTGTGAACTAAGCTGAGAGAAAACAGTTACAGGCAGTTTGGATGGGACAGAATATAACCACATAATATTTTCTGTTATTCCTTGTGTACATAGTGAAGGTTTAATGCAGGGAGTGGGGGACAGATCTTTCTCTCCAGGTCTTCAGAGGTATCTATTATTCTTTTTACTTCATAGAAAACATAGTTTTAGAGAACGCTATTACTTTCCATCAGTTCTTCCAATATATCACCCTAGGCAATATGTGAAAGAATTTCCAAATGTAATACATATAGATCCAAATGTAGGTCTTTCAATTTGGAGCCTAATGTCAAGCAGGATGGATCTTTCCAATATACTCCCTAGTGCAGAAGGACTTATAAAAATTTTGTAGTCAGGAATAACTTTTCTAGAATACTGTGTCTGTTTTCTTATATTGATATGTAGTCATCTAAATTTCTAAAAGTATGAAATTGCTTCATTAAAAGAGATTGATCTGGAAAATAAGATGTTTCCAGTGGTATTAAGTAATATCTGTTCATAATAACCTTTCTAAAATTAGAACATTTTAATTACTGCATGATGACAGATAAGCAGTAACACAGAATGCTATATCACAACTAATCAAAGAGGAAATATGTCCTATATTTCATGGTACTGTTTAGATCATGAAATATTTGAGCACCAGGGATAGACTGGCACAGCCTGGCTCACATCCTCACTTATTAAGTACAGATTTCTCTAAGTAGAGTGACTGTCCACATAGCATGACTCTTTGTTCTAGTATCCTTTATGGGCAAATTTATTTCTTAGGGCACAAATATTGTGTTTTGTGTGTATGTACCTCCAAGGAGCTGACCCTGGAGTGAAGTATGTTCCAAACTAATTGGAGCTACCCAAACTAGAACTGATGAGCAAGTTAACAATCAAGCAATGCATTTAAGGTTGATCAAGCAGTGCTTCATGCTGTTTCTTTTTTAGGTATCAAATAAATGTCCTGTGAGGACATGCTCCTTCCCCAGCTCAATCTGACTTCTCACAGGTAGCCCTATTCAGGTGTTAACTACCACATTAACTGATCCTGGCAGTTGCCTCCCTGATTTCTTCCCCGACTCAGACATTAACCATCGATAACAGTCCTGATGGCCATATCCTGATGGGGTGATAAGGCTAACTGTAAGTACACCAGCCAACAGTCATTTCTGAATTGAAAGAATGACTATCAGTCAATCATCCCATAAATATGTGGACAGCCCAAGAGCCCACTGAGCTCTCCTTTCATCGCAGTGGGCTGCACGCCAGGATCTCCCCTTGAGCAGGGGTGCCTCTCAAGGATACTCCTCGAGGTTAAGAGATCCTTCCCACTACAGATTTGTGGTAAGTGACCATAGTGCACTTCCCTTTTTTTGAACTTGTAAACTTTACTTTGTAATTGTGCACAAATCCCTTAGTCATAAACTGTTGACCAGGTCTGGGACTAGGACTGGATCCAGCTGCACCCAGACTCCTCTCAGAAGGAGTTTGGAAAGCAAGGGGGTCCAATCTGAACCTCGTGACCTAACGGGAGGGTGTCCTTGATAATTCTGTGTGTATCTTGAACTTCCGTGCAGTAAATAATAAGTGACCTTGCCGTAAAATCTCGTGAAACCATTATCAATAAAACATATTACTATTTCTTTCCCACGAGTGAAGTGCATTGTGTCACTCACCCCCACCACCACTCGTTCTGTGACACCTTCAAAAATATAGATTTCATATTGATGGTTTTGCAGATATTTTTGTAGAAAGTCATCAAAGGGCTTTATGAATATTTTATTTATGAAATAGAAAGTACCTTTGATGAAACATCCAAACTTCCGGGCCCTAGACATTGGTTTTCATTTCAGCACTGGTGGATTTCAGCACTGTTTCTGAAAACAGAAGTAGTTTTCAGCTCTCTGCTTAGAAGCTCTCTGACTATATTGTTTACATGTAATTAATCTTTTTGCACAGAGAAGCCAGAAAACTACATTTTGCTGTCTTTGGTTGGACAGCCTAATTTTGTGGGTAAAATCTCTTTTTGATTCCACACTGTGATATTAATCGGAGCTCTGCTGGAATTGTAAGCTCTGAGAAGGACTAGGTCTGCCATGCTGTTTTGTCTAGTTCTGTTCACAGAGCTGGTCTTATAGCCAAAAACATCTTATAGCAAGCAACAGCAATGACCTGTGCTAATATTTGTCACCAGGGTTTCCCTCTTTGCCTTTTCTTTTAATTAATTATTTGAACACATAAATTATATACAAGTACATATAAATAAAATATGTATATGTTATATATAAAATATCATACATCAAAGAATGAAAAGATTAAGCTAGAGTTGCATGAAGTTATGCCCTTCTTGTGGATATGAAGGACAGTAGAAGGTGTAGGAAAAATTACTTCAGTTCTGGCCAGAGTGATAAGGATTGTGTGCAGTGTTGCGTATCCAAAGCTGGATGAAGAAAACAATACCTGAATAGAGTTTTTAATAAATATGTAAGCATCAGAGATGAAAGTGATCTACTCTATATCATTTCTCTTTTATTTTTTTTGTGTGTGTGTGTTCTAGTCTGGAACAAAGATCTCAAATGCTTTCCAGGTTGGGAAGAAATGGAGAAGGAAAGAAAAAGAATTTTTTTTTTTTGTATAAATTGTGTTGATGAATGCATGAGCGTGAAAAATAGGAGAAGATACTTTTATTTCTGGTGCAGTAAGAGTACAAAATTAGTGCAATAATCATAATGGCTCAGGGACTTGAATGGCTGAAAATGATTCTACGCTTGCCTGGATTACATATACTGCCAAATACACACTGCACATACCGAAGTGTATGAAAACTGTTGGAAATGTTGATGGCAGAACATAAAACTTGTTTTAAAACTCAGATGATTTTTATCAAAAGGTTTACTAAGGTTCATATACCTTTTGAATGAACTTGAGCAGAGTTATGGTTTTGTAATGACATCATGAAAAAATTGTGGTGGCAATGTGAAACCTAGTAAAAATCCTCACTTACAGAGCAATTTGCAGTTTGGCAGCACTTACCAACCACCTCTTGCCTATCAGTGGGTCTAAAACATATCATTGCCCTTATAACTCTGAAACTCTTTCAAATAAAATCGAGATTGCAGGATAGAGCTTTTTTGCATCTTTGAGCATGCAGGAGGTGACTTGAGAATTCTGCTGTGCACACGTTACAAATTCTGAATATTTCATTTAAAAAAAAAAAGAAAAAAAAAAGCAGTATAATTTGTGCCTCCACAATATGTGCAGAGTCATTCGTCATCTGGCTGGATTCCTAACATGTTGCCAGTATTGTTGGGAAGCAATAATAGAACTTCCATAGGAAGTTAAAATATATTAAAATATAAACGGAAGAAAGTCAAGGAACAAATATTTGCACTGAAAACAGAATCAACAGTTATGTGTATGTGAGAAGAAAATAATATTCTTTTAATGGTAGCAACTTCTCATATGTTTTCTATGTTGAAAAAAAAAGTTTCAGCATTATTGCCCTAGGACAATAATCCTTTTTTTTTTTTTTTTTTTTTTTTTCAGTCATGCTCCTTTCTTCCATTTGCAATCACAAAGGGTTTCCTTTCTCCAATGCTTAGACTGATTCATCTAACACAGTAATAGAGTAGTCTTCCAAGTGCTTTCCAGTAAATTCTCTATTTCACTGAAATATATTTCCCTTTCCTTATCTTAATATAAAATGTCATTACACCAGTCAATCTATTATGGTTATTAATGGTTTCCTCTGTAAACCAGCATGCTGTAACTTTATTTTCATATTGTGTTTTTTATATGCTATAATACTTGCTTGGCATGCCACCACTACATTTAACACAAGCGAATCTTGTTTAAAGTTTTCAGTGTGCGTCGTTCCCAAAGGAACAGGCATGAAATGTGGGTCTTTTGTCATAAGAAATCTGCTGGTAAGGCAGAAGTGATGAGGGTTGAGAATTCGAAGCAGCTTGGTCTCAGTTGAGAGCACCTATAAAAGCCTAGTTTATCCTCCAAATGAGGTGGCAAGAGCAATGACAGGACAAAGAAATTAGTGTGTGCTGCTTAAATATAGTTATGACAATCATCACTAGGCCACAAATAACCCTTACATTAAACTATTTAAAATGTTTACAAATACAGGCTATTTTTTTTTCCAACCTTGCCCAGTTTCTAGAGCATTTATTTATTAGAAGTTATACTCACTTTGTATAAAGCAAACAGGAAAGTGTAGTCGGACAGTGATGAGATTTGTGTGGCCTGTTTTAGTACCTAAAAGATCAATTCTTACAGCTGCTCTCTGGATCTGAAGTATCCTGTAGTGGATGTTACAGCACCTATTCTCTGTCCTTCAGAAGGAAGTGTGTGAACAAAAAAAGACATTAAATGGTGTAAGGAGGGGGCACACTTGTACCCTGCAATGAGTATAATAGAATTTCTACATTCTGATGGATTGTGGGAAATTTAAACATTTTCTCCATTCTATAGGAAAATTAAAGTCAAATATTTAGAATTTTTTTGAAGGATTTTTTTTTCAAAGTTACGTCAGGTGGGTAAAAATATTTTATTTCAAGAAAACTGAGACATTTGATCCTGACAAATATTTTTCATTGCAAAGTGTAGTAATACAGAATTAAAATATGCAAATTATGACTAAAAAGTACATTAAAAAATAAAAAAGTTGATCAATGTCAAAGGACTTTGAACTTTGTTGTCAATTTCTTTCCTTTTTTACTTCCAATATTAAATTCCAGAAAACTGACCTGCTTTTACATAGGTTTTGATGGCAGTACATATTCTGATGGAAAATGGCTCTTTGGGAATGTCCCTGAACAGCTCTGGTAATGAGTTTATCCATGAAACATTTGCTGAACAGGTAATGTCTACTGAATTGAATTACTGTGCTTCCTTTATGACACACTGATCTTTAGATTCATGATTTTATTTGTTTACTCTCTTCTTTTATGGCTAAAGTGAAACTAATCAAGGAATAAAAAAAAAGCTGGATAAAGCATTATATTGGCATGAAGTTTATGCTTTCTTATTTGCAGATCTGCAAGCTTTTCAAAACTAGGGCAATAGAAAATTAACTGTTCTGCTGAAGGACCCTGGGAATTGCTCTTACTCTCACCAGGGAAAAGTTTTATCTGTTGAAACCTGGCTTGACTTAAGTTTTTATTATAATTAACTCATGTAATAGAAGAACAAAAAAATACCTGTCAAGAAATTAGTTGCAAGACTAATCATCTCATTAAAAAACAAAACAAAACAAACGCTTCAAAACTCATCTGTCTCTATATCATAAAGTGGAGAAGAGATTATTAAAGGAAGAAATAGCATGATTACTTTGATTCATTATAAGTTGGTGTAGTAAATTTTAAAAATGTACTTTAAGTTGTTCTAACAAAATAAAAGTCACAAGTCACTCATTCACTGAGATATCTTCAGAACACTTCAAATTTAGCTTTTTTTATGCATTGCATGGCTTTGCTAGATAACTTGTTTTTTTACTTGTCTTGGGAATGTGAAACATTGAATTTGTAGGGATGAATGCATCAAATATATATGTATATGTATAAAATATATATTTGACACATTCTCATTCTGGCATAGATTTCCTTGCAATACCATTGCAGGATACTGCCAGTTGCCTATAGAAAATTCTTCTGATCATTGCTTAACTGGGATTTTTTTGGCCTTGCCTTGTAAGCCGCCTTGCCCTTCAACTACTTATTAATGTTTGTGCTGCAGCAGCTATGTATGCAACTGTGTGCTGCTTGTGGCACACACATAGAGCAAAAGAACAGCCTCTGCCCCCAAGACCTTTCAATTTAGTTTCAGAGAAAGTGATAACAAATAGACTCAGGCAGATAGGTAACGTGAGTAATCAATGAAGCACAACTTGGCCTTGTGATAAGCAACAGGATTGGCTTATGTGTAGCTGAATCACCATCACATTTTTCTGTCATGTGAAAAGAGAATTTTAAGAAGGTTTTCCCATAGGTCGTAGTTTTGGTATTTCTGGCCTGTGAGTAATCTGCAGATCAGTCATCTCCCAGGGAAGTTATACCAAAAAGACTCACTGCGATTAAGGTATTTTCTAGTTAGGAAATACTAGAAACTTATAACTAGAGCTGTAAGAAGCTGCTACAAAGAGCTGCTACAATCTGGTGTCTATTTCTAGTCTGTGTTACAGGGGATAGTTAGAGTAAACGCTCTTTATTCTTGTGCTACGCATAGGAAAACACTGGAATAGGGTGTCTGGGGCAGCCTCCAAGTTCTTGTCATAGTAATTTTAAATAATTTGGTTGACAAATACTTGTCGAAGAAGACAGATACAGTATGAATGTATCATGAATGTAGATGAGATTGAAGTGTGCATATATGACCTTCCAAACCCTCTTCCCATTCTTTTTTTCTGTAATTTTGGGTTGCCCATTTTATGAGCTTGTGTAAGAATGAAGATGGAAGCCAACACTTCTAACAAAGCTCCTGCTCCTATTCACAGATCAGGACTGCTTCTCCTTGGCCCATTTGAAGGAAGTAAATACATAGTTGCTTCCCAGTGTGATTCTGTCTAATGACCTGAGTTTGTTCAAATTTGGATAGAGTAGGGGATTTCTGTCTTGGGTAATTTTGTAACAGTGTGCACTGACTATGTCTATATTGATAAATAAGAGAGGTTCAGGGATCGTTTCCAGGGCATTGGGACCAAAACTGACCTACATTCACACTGATGAAGGTATATTTTCTGGACCTCAACAGGCCTGTCCATGCCACAAACTTCTTGGCCATGCATTTTTTCATTTTTTTCTATGTGTGTCTGTCTTTCTAGACCTAAGACAGAGCTCCTCAGTTTTCTTTGCCAGTGCAGATGCACTAATATGATTGATATGGCAACCCAGAAGGGCCAAACTTTTAGCTAGCTTCAGAAATTCTCAAATATAAACAATTGCTAAGTATGTTAGAGGTGCTGAGCTCAGTATCTTCCTGGCAGTTGAGCTTTGCAAGCCTGCTGCCTCCCACTGAAAAGCAAATTGAGTTTGACCACCGTGGTACAGGATCAGGATCCTGAAAAGTAGAATCAGGGGCCTCCTGCGCCTATTTTAGTTCTTAGAATAGGTTTTCCCATCAGATATGGGAATGAGGTTGTGAAGAGGTTACACGGAATTCACCCTGCAGACCATTCTCCTGATCTGTTCTTTGCAGTCTAGCATTTCTGGACATCTTTAATGAAACTAGGGAATAAAAGAGAGATAGCTAGACCTCCTTAACTGTATGGACCTCAATAGTAACCTTAATAATTTGGATGCATACTAGTGTCCTTAGACATCTATCAAGTATTTTTCTTCAGAGTATTTTAGATCTCCATCATGCCTGTAAATTTACTAGGGAGAGAGTAGGATAGCTTATCTTTTTATATAATAGTATTCTGCACCTTGGATTTCTGTATAGTGTAAATATTGTTGCTCTATTGACTTCACAGTAATATTCTGACAGCTGAGACAGCTGTATCTCCTGACCATGAACAACACTGAGGTTGCACACTATTCTTCATATACAAATAATTCTTGATCTTTGCCACTTCTGACTGAATTACTGAACTTAGTTTAGGTCTAAACGTGAGACCATTTAAAAACATGAATATCGTGGTTTCTCCTACTGTGGTTTATTTTATGAGAGCTCCAAACTATGCACTGGCCTTGAACTTAGTTCCGGAGGAAGTTCAGGGTGCTAGCTTTGATCTATGGCACTTTAGCATTTACACTAAAAGTATCTTACAGGTCACCTTTCTTCCAATTCTTTCACTTAGTAGTTTAAGAACAAACAATTTTTCTCAGGTTTCTAATTCCTATACATCTTTTCCTTGGATTGAAGCATGCAATACCTGAAAAAAGGTCCTATACTTCTAGAAGCACTCCTTTTAATTTTCTAGCAGCCCATACATTTGCTGACCTTCAGAACAGAGCTGCATGTATCACTGAT
>NW_010583630.1:63926-79035 GCF_000705375.1 Tinamus guttatus
AAGGCTACTCATTATGTATGTAGAGAGCTTTACTTTGAAGCTTAACTAAAAAATAAGAATAAAGATTTATAAGTACCTAAATATGTAGGACTCTAAGTCCCATTGACTTTCAGTCAGATATAAGTTGCTTTGAGTGTAGGTCATTTAAAATTTTGCTCATGTGCTTATTTCTTGCAAAACTGTTTCGTCTTTAGTTTATGTAGAAAGCCTCCACAGATGTCCATGGTCTGCAAAATTTATTTTATTGTGACAAATGAGGACTTCTTAACTTCTTAAATATCAAATAAGTACTCTATAATATTTACCAGGGCCTGGAAATACTGTGTATTATAAGTAGAGAAGTCAGAAAATATAGCCGCTGTGGTTGATATAAGTGATTTCTGCTCTCAATAATATAGTAATAACTTAAAACTGAATGTAAGATGTAAATAAATTGTTGCAAATATTGCCTCAGAATATGATAAATTCACATGTTCCCACTTCCTCTAGTGGGTTTTTCCCCCAAAGACACTTGAATAATTGAGTTTTGCTGGCAGGAAAGCCAATTCTAAAGTTACAAAAACAATATTGAAATTCATACACAGTATACTCATGTCTTCGGTATATAAATGCTCAGAAAATTGGGAAAATTAAATATAGTCACATGCTCTGCCTGACCAGCTACAGTATACTGACACAGATAATGTAACAAGCAGTAAATATTGCAGGCTCACAGGGAACTGTTTAGCCTCAATCCCCAGTAAAAACTGTTCACCAGAAGTGGTCAGATGATTCTGATTAGCAAATAAACTAGAAAGCAGATTTTCTAGCAAATATTCAGCAAGCAGAAAATGAGGTTACATTCAGCGGATGAATTATTCATTGTGAATTATTTGTTCAGTTCTAATAATTACAGCAGGGAAAAATTAATTAATGTTAGAGCAAATACTTTAATTTTTATAATAAAAAGAGGCTCATTTAAATGAGCCTCAAAAAAGATTTCTAAATGGGAGAAAGAATGAGACATGATCAAGAATAATGTGAAGTCCCATCCTGAATAAAGTTTACACCTGTGAGTAATTTTACAATGATATAATCCCACACAAAGATTCTTTCAGTTAAGTATCTAGACTTCATGAATAGTTTTTAATTTGTCTTGCATTTTTTTATGGGAAATGTTATTTTCTTAATCATAGTTCACAGATATTCACAGATATTTGTTGGATTATGTCCTAATTGACTTAAGTACAGATTTAGTTCTGATTATTTTTGTCATAATTTTCTTGCCATTACTTCACTGCTTGGGGTCACAAATTCCAAATAATAGTTTTCAAAGCTTTGCTGAATTCTGAGCAATAAAGCAACCGCAGTTTAAAATCACTAATATGATAGTATGGATCTCAATGGAGACTATCAATAGCCTCATGACAGGAAATTTTTGTACAGGCATGGAAAGAATATGTTTATTCAATTTTCAAGGGAAATAATGGAAAACAATGAAAAGGCTGCTTTATTGTCACCCACTTTATTGCTAGACCTTTTAAAATAATAAATAGATTGCACAAATGAAATAAGTGTCCTTGAGGAAATATCTTCAAAGAAGCATCCTGTAATATTTAAAAGGAAGACATCTTACTAATTACATTAACAGTCTTACATTTTTGTTTAAGTAAGTTGCATAGGTTAATTTAGCAGGAAAAAAAAAAAAAAGTGTGTCGAGGCATTCAGAACACTTATTGAACAAAAATCTACCTTTCCTTCAAAACTGGAATTTCCACAGGAGAGGTTGACAAGGAAATTTTTAATGTTTTCATGAAAATAGAAATGATTAAAAGAGAATAAAAGAGATTTTAAAGTTTAGCATTAAAAATGCCAAACCCTTAGATATTTTTTGAAGAAGAATTGAAATAAAAGCAAGATTTTGATTCTGCTGACTTTTATTTAAGAAGAGCAAAAACTGTTCCTGACCAAATTTAATAGTGTCCCCTGTTAATTTCAGGAGGTTGTTTAGGTCTTGGATATGAAATCTCTTGTTTCCTTTGTGAGGTCTTTTCTAAATAAAAAAAAATATGTTTAATTAGTCTACTGCATCATTTAACTAACAGAAGTTCTAGGTGGTAATATGTTATTAAACTCATAATTTTAAACCATGTTCCAAAAATAATCTGAGGAAACATGGGTTGCCTTCAGAATCCAGCTGCTCAAGAGCTAACTATTTTGTGGCTATGACTCAAGAGACTGAAAGTCAAGTTCAGTATGTGTCAAAATATGTGTGCTGAAAGCTGTCCTGGTAACGCAATGGTAATAGTGGGATTAGAAATCCACTCTCTAGGATATACAGTCTAGGAATATACAGTCAGTGCATCCCTGCTCCTATGACTTTTCCAGTCTGGAATGGAAGACAAGGATAATAAGAACTTGAAGGTGCGGCCATACAAAATGTTTACACAACTGGTTTGATCAGCTCATCTTTTAAAAAATAAAAAATATATAAGAAACAAAGGCTGTTCTGGTACTGCCTAAATATTGCAATAGTTATTAATGCAGCCAGAATTGAAGCCAAAAACTTTCTTTTTTTGGTAATCGGAGTTCAATAAATGCCAGGCAAAAGGGCTTTCTGCAGAATCTCTTCCTTTCTTCCCAGGAAAGGTCTGGCTCTTACCTCTGTCGTATTGTTGAATACGAGAAAGCCTTTTTTTTTTTTTTTTTCTTCTGAGGGAGGCAGGCGGCAGCGGGGGTGGGAACCATGTGATATTTTCCGTTTTCTCTCCCTTGTGGGGCAGTCGGCCTCACCTGAGCCCTGGTGCAGCTCCTCGTGGCAGACCTCCATGGCAGTCCCTGCATTAGGTCTGGCATCTGCTGAAGTCCTGGCCTGTAGGGTTTTCATTTAACTATATTCATTGCTGCGTGAGGCAGCAGTACAAGGGGGCACCTACAGGGATTAGAAGGTGGGTGTTAATTCCAGCCATCACAGTTCTTTGCTTAGCCTTAGATGCAGTGCTTTAATTCTTGGAGCCTCATTTACTGGAAATGTAAAATGCCAGTTCTCAGTTTGAAGGTACTATTTGCGTTTAGCTGTTCTTTCCAGCCATTCGCATTTTCACCTCTGCCAGCCTCCTCTGTTGAGTGCCGTGTTGGATTCCCTGTGTGCTCTTAGGCAGCATATTGAAAGCGGCCAGGCCTGTCTGCTACATTTTTTTCTTTTTGCATCTATTTTTCCTAGTGCAATTTTGCTTAGCCAGTGGCAGTTGTTAGATCTCTAATTGGCAGTGGAGTATGTCTGAAATTGCACGAACTGTATCACATGCAAAGCATCAGTGATATAACACTGCCCTATTGCAACCATTACGTTAATGCAGGATCTTTTATAACATGAGGTACTACTACTCATCCTTTTATTTTTCCCTTAAAAACACAGCTCCGGAGGGGAGCGTTTTTCAATCACAAGCCTACGCATGTCGTTAGGATTCTCATTACAGCCCGTACTATTTATTTATGGAGTGCTTAGAAGTGTGTGAGATGCTGTATGGCTCTGCAGACCTTCTGAGCAAGCTTTAGATATGGCAAGGAAAGCGAGAGCCCCGAATAATAGGCGAGTCTGTCAATTTCTTTTAGCATTAATTGGATCTGAGAGCAAAACTGGAAGGAAAAGACAGAGAGAAAAAGAGAGAAAGAAAAGAATCCACTATTCGAGTATTTCTAAAACTTCCATGGACTTTACTGGCATTAGTATTGTGGACTTAACAGCAGCCACAAGCTCTTCAGGCAGCGATGGCAATAATTTCTAAGACTCTGTAAAATCTTCTATTTATTTTTTCCTTTATGTGCCTCTTCCAGGAAGATTTCTGTGTCAGCTTCCAGTGTGCCCAGTGGGGAAAGCCTGATTTTTCGCTTCCAGGGGATTGCTGATGCCTAACTAACGATAATAAAAGCAGTCTGGGTCCCTGAATCCTCCCTGGGACACTGCAGCCAGCAGCAGCTGTTGTGCATTGCAGCTTGCCCTTTCAGAAACACCCACAGAAACAGACTGCACCGACTTGTCAGTGGCTATTCAATTCTTCAATTAAAATGTGAGCTGTCTCTTTTATAGTTCTGTGTTTTGCCTCTGTTTCTTATTGCGGTACTTTTAACGGATGCAGGTTATTTTAACACTTGCTTTTCGGCAGTTGGTTATATATTGAGGATTTTTTGTCCTCTGGGAGATGTGCTCAGTTGTTTTGATTGATTTTCACTCTTTTTATTACCTGCAAAATACTAGATTCTGAAAGTAATAGCAACCATCGTTAAATAGTATAGGAAATAAAAGATATTTCGCTTGTCTTAAGGCTGTTTCAATCTCCTTTCCCTTTCTACACAGACACATAAGTTTGTCTGTGGCTTAGGAAAAAAAAAAAAAGCCTTTATCAACTTAAAAGGTGTTTTTTTTTTTTTCTGTTTTGTCCTTTAAAAGAATTGGAAAAAAAAAAAAGCTTGAAAGAATATACATTGTAAGAATAAGAAAAATAAGTTGAGCTTTAAGAGTCTGCTTTATTCTGCAAACTACAACCTGCTGTTAGCAGGATTAAAATTTACTACTAGAGAGAGGCATAAATAAAAACATGTTTTGGAAAATATATGTAAATGCGAGCACACCTTTCAAAATCTCATTTGGCAGTTGAGATGCCTAAGCGCTTGAGCTAGGAGCTAGTGTAAAACAGACTGCAGGATGGGGAAAAAAGCAAGCTAGAGGCAGAGCAAGGCTATAATCCAGCTCTCTAATAGAGTACCAGTGCAGGGTAGTATCCTCTAGGCTATGTTGCCATATATTTGCTTCGGTTATGTCTTGTTGGTAGGGCATTTGTCTTTTCAGCATCGTCAGAATTTGCTAGCTGGGGAGTTGGGTCTGCATTTTGGGCTCTAGTTCCCTCCTAGGATTTGCTCCCTGCTGTCCTTCCAGTGGTGGTAAATAACCCTGCAGGGTGTGCTGGAGGAAGAGTCAGACTGCTGCCAGGAGAGGAGGAGGAGGATGAAGGGCTCACGCTGCCTCTGCAAGGGGAAGGCAGCAGCCTGGCCGCATTGTTTTCCATGCTGAGGTGCAGGGGAGGAGGCTAAGCAAGGGCCGGCTGTGCAGTACGGGTTTGGAGCACTCCAAAATCAATAGCGCACGTCTGCATTTAGCACCAGGATTTTCAGGGCAGGTAAAATAATACTGCCTGAAATCCTCCTGTACAAAAAACCCCAGCTGTGATCATTTAAGAGCTGCCTGACCTGTCAGGTGTTGCTGGGCACAGATTCTGCGGTGATGGCTTTGCATCACAGCCAGATCCTCAGCCTCAGGAGGGCTAGTGGCATGCTTGGGGGTGCCCCTACCACACAGAAACAGTGCAGGAGCCCACAGAGATACCGCCCAGGACATAGGGGCTGATGCGCCCTATTAAACTGGTGCTTGATCTCTTTGCTGGGCACCTAAGGCAGTACTAAAGGCAGATGTAATTTAGACCAGGCTGCTTAAACACCAGCTGAGGAAATGCCTTTTGGTAGAGTATCAGACCTTCCTGCATGCCAGCCTCAACCTGTGCAATTTGCTTGCACCTGAGCAACTGACCCTTTGAATGACAAGGACAACGATCAGCACTTGGCCTGAAATAGAATGAAAGTGGGTTTTAATCCCTTTATTTCCTCCCAGAGCAATTTCTTTGTAAGAGGGGCCAACTTGTGAAAAGTGTAGCTAGTTAGCATATATTTCATTCTTCCTCATGTGTTTATTTGCATTGTTTCCCAGGCATGCAAGTGAATGACGTGAGCAATGTGATTTGAATGCTTCAGTGGCTGGGTCTTTTAAATAAAACCAAGAGGGGATTGATCAGTGTCACGAAAAAGCCAAAGAATCCCTTAAGCAGCAGCTCACATAACTGTGGGTTGCATAATTCAAAGCTGTCCTGGGGCATCTTTAAATGATGCATAGATTTTGTTTTCTTACTTTACATTTTTGAGAGGAGAAAGTTAGATGAAAGTTTCCTGCCGGTCACAGTGGCACTGAGAGATGTGAAGTGTTTTCCTTGGAAGAAGCAGCTGCCCTGGCTGCCACTTGCCTACGGCGAGGGGGGGAAATTAGCTCAGCTGCTTTCAATAGGAGACATTGCCTGAGTAACGGTGCTCTCCCTGATTAATTAAGATACGTATTGAAAAGGTAATGTGGAAAGACAAGTTCAAGCCTTTTAAAGTCACTGTTAGATGCTGTTAGTGAGGACTGTGTGCCTTCCCACTTTGGCTTGGGAGGGGATTTGCAAACCAAATTGTGGTCTGGTACACAAGGGCTCTCGGAGGATCTCGCTGCATGAGGCTCCCTTCAACAAAGCCTACACTGTCAGGCACTGGATGGTGCCAGGCAGGGGATGCAGCGGAGAAATAAATCCAAGATAATGGGTTTTATTTTTTGGGGACATTTAAGTTTTTAAAATTGGCAAATTAAGACAACATAATTAGTTAACAACAAACTGCGTTTGTTTAGCCCCGCCAGCCTGAAGAACCGGCATCATTAAAACATCACCCATTATTCTATTTTTTAATTACCACACTTTTGGAGACAGAGGTATATGCATTTTAATTTTCTGCCATCTCCAACTGCAGCGGAAGTTTAATAAGTCAATATTTATGAGAGAGGAGATTGCAATTTATAGCAGCAGCCCTCCTGTCTGACGGCGCTGGCTCTGCCAAGCTGCCGCCCAAAAGCCACTAGGTGGCACAGCCCACTTACATTTGCTGGCCATGGTGTCGTGGGGAAGCGCCAGCGCTGGGGCTACTGCAATCGCAGCCGAGACAAATGTATAAACAAGCAGGAGAAATGGCCAGCATGAGAAATTATGATGGGGGCAAGAAGACCCTTCGGATACCCCGCCACAGTCTTGACTCCTGATGGCAACCTGAGGTGGCAGCCTTGATGTAGAGGAGAAATAAATGGTTCTTGTAAGTGGCTGTGCTGGCTGCGGGGACGGAGGAAGGTGGCCGAGTGTTCTTTCACCCCTGTCCCGAGGTACTCGGTCCTCCGTGCGTGCGACTGGCAATGCTGTATGCAGCCACTGACTTGCTCTCACTTTGCAGATCCCTTTCTAGTTTGCGTAGAGATATTGTAGGGGTTGATAAATCTCCAAGGAAGAAAGGTGGAGTAAAAAAAAAAAAATGCTAGCTTTGTGCATAATGCACATCTCTCTTTGGCACAGTGCAGAATTACAGCAATGTGATACTGATCATAGCCTGATCAATTCCTTAATGCCCTCCCTGTTCCCTCACTGGGGCAGAAATTGGTGCTGTTTGTGCTTAGGGTAGTGCCAAGAGTGCTGGCAGTGCTTACGCAGCACGTGACAGTTCAAAACAGAGCTTAATTTTAAGTACGTTTCAGTGATGTGTTGCCAATATATTAACATGGGGGATCCCACTAAATTACACCCTGTAGCCTATAATAAAATCCATTTTTTCCAAAGCAACGTGCATTTGAAGAGAGGATGGGGTGGCAAATATACCCATTTGTTTACCCATTCAAACAAAAAATATCCTCTAAAAGCATGCAACGGAACGGCAACGTTTGGCAAACAAGCTAACAGGCAAGGCCAGATTCTCTGCCATGTAAGAGACTCGTTGTGCTGGGAGCGTGGCTGCAGACACCCTGCAGAGCATCCCTTGGATACAAGGAATCTCCTGCATCTCCTTGGATACAGGGGACTCCTAATTAGCCAAGCACCTGTCTGCATCTCAGTGCTGCCTCATGATAGCACGGAGGGTAATTTGGGAGAAGGAGAGGGTTGGAGCAAACCTCTGGTCTCTTTGTATCATTTGCTATGGCCCTTGTGTCAGGCAACAGCTCCAAGAGAGTTTTGGCGTAGCAAATTAAGGGGCTGACCAAGGTGCTAGTAAGCTGGTTGTTTTCTCTGGGGTCTGGGGCTTACTGCATGATTAGGCAGTCTGGGGTGTGCTTATCTGCTTTTCCCAAAGCAGGTAATAGAATATTACACTCATACTGTAACTTTGTTCCTGTGAGTATATGGTTTCATCCTGTATTTCCTGAACCTGCAGGATTAGCCAAGCACCTGTCTGCATCTCAGTGCTGCCTCATGATAGCATGGAGGGTAAGTTGGGAGAAGGAGAGGGTTGGAGCAAACCTCTGGTCTCTTTGTATCATTTGCTATGGCCCTTGTGTCAGGCAGCAGCTCCAAGAGAGTTTTGGCATAGCAAAACTGGGGCTGGGGTCTGGGGCTTACTGCCTGATTAGGCAGTCTGGGGTGTGCTTATATGCTTTTCCCAAAGCAGGTAATAGAATATCACACTCATACTGTAACTTTGTTCCTGTGAGTATATGGTTTCATCCTGTATTTCCTGGACCTGCAGGCAGTATTGCAGGTGGGTTAAGTCATCCTGGTATAGATAGCAAGAGAGGATCCAAAAGCCAAGCCTTTTGCTTTTCTTCCTCAGGGATTGCATGCGAAAGCTGGGCTCAGATGTTGTGTGCATTTAGTGTGCAGTTGCTGGCAGTGCCCAATGTCTCCCACGGCCAGAAGGTATCAGGGTGAGTGAGGCATGAGGACAGAGTCTGGTATGTGTGTGTCCTGGGTTGGATGCCCTATTTTTCCACAAACTTCACAAAACTCCCTTTTGCAGTTTATAAGTAACTTTGGCGCGAGGTCAGTCTTCACTCTTTTGCTGGAAGCTGTGTTACTAGGCAGTCAAAGAAGACAAGATCCCCTGGGGTGGCAAATGCAGAAAGGATGAGTTGTGTGGCCCAGAGGTTAGCATCTGCGCATGGGAGAGGTCAGTCTTGGATTCCATTTTTTTTTTTTTTTTAATGCAGTGGTTGCTGCAGGTAAGGTATATGTTAAATATTTCATGCTACATCATGGGCACCTATGGCAACATGCCAGGAACTAATCTGGTCATCCTGGGCAGGAACAGCTCTACAGTATTCAGAAAGAGAGAGAGTGCCATCACCTCAACACTTTGATCAGTGTGAAAGCAGGATCTCAGCCCTGAGCTGCTGGCAAAGACCCTATGGAACAATATCATGTGTAACAAACTATTCTTGGTTTATGCTCTCTGCTGGATGCTGAAACTTTAAACAGTGAGACCTGCATAATCAAAACGAATGCAGTGATAACCTGGGTTTAAACAACTTTCGGAATATGCACAGTAACATCACAGTTGCATAAAATTTTAATAATAGGAAAATTGAGGGTTAAAAAAGTGACAGAGACAAAGGAGAAAGAAACTGAATGTCACATTGAATCACATTCATTTTGCTCTGTATAATTGGACTGTTTTTTATATAGTGACATCAGAGAGGTGCATATGCTGTTTGCTTCTAAAGTATTGCCTCAGAAAATATAAATTCTCTTCCTTGTACAATAGAGGTTTTTTTACAAGGATATCAGTTTTGCAAAAGAAAAAGTTGTTGCATTTTAGTGTGTATGGTTTCTTGTTTTCACAGCACAACTTACTTACTGCATTGTAATTACGGCTGCTGTTTTTTTTTTATTTTTTTGAACAGCCACCCTAGTGTTTCATTCCTGTGAATATAGGATTTCAGCCTGTATTTATTGATCCAGAAGACAAACCATCCTGAGTATTGTAAATGGGTTAGGCATAGATCAGTCAGGAATTAGCAGGTTAGTTAATTTCGAGTGATTGAGCTTTAAACCACATTTGGATTATCCCATTCAAATTCACCCCAAGCTGCAATTCACTGTGGTAAAACAGTGATTCCTAAGGGTATATCAATTGCAAACCTTCCCTAATGATTTTAAAATCTCCCAAATGAATTGGTATATTGACACAGCTCTGTCCACAGTGGGGAATATTTGTAGTTCAACAGCTATAAATCCTAGAACAGTTGAATAATCTTACACTAAAACCACGTCTTTAAATGTTATACACATCCACTCTACCTTCTCCAGGCATATTAGCTTATTTAGTCGCTCTAACAGCGAAATGCTATCTATTGCTGTTGTCACACTTCCAGCAAGAGGATATATATCTGGGGAGGCTACCATCACACTCACAGCCCTAGTATCCATCAGCTCTGCAGATACCAGCTGAGATGCTCGGATCCCAGCTTTGATAGGGAAAGCAGATATCTATTTTATATATGCATATCATTGTCTGACTTGTGGTGATTCACCTTTTCTGGTTGTGTGAGTTCTTTCCTTTTTATCCCAGAATCCTCACTCTAAATAAAATTTTGGAGGAAAAAGAAAGTAATATGCTATCTATTAACAGCTATTAATTCATATCATCCACAATAATTTGAGAACCAATAGATGCATCAGAAGTATTGCCAGCACGAAAGAGACTTAACTTTGGGAAGAGGGCAGATTTATGCGTGAGGTTGAGACTCTCCTGGTGCATAGTGACAATGATCACTCAATGATTTAAATCAATGATTTAAAAATGACATCTTTAGTAGCGTGAGGTTGACACTCTCCTGGTGCATAGTGACAATGATGATATATTTAAAAATGACATCTTTAGTAGCGTGAGTAAACATAATGTGTATGGTTGTTTGAGACTATTTCTTCTAATGAAATTACATACATAATTAAGGCCATGGACCTCTTTATGCACGAACAGTGGAATATTTCTGAAATATTCCAGACATCTGTCTAAACAAATCAATGAAAAGTCTTTGTCATCTTTACTAAACAAACCTCTGTGGTCTGAATATAAGTTTGATGGTCTTGTGGCTGTTTTTAACTTTAACTCTTATAGTGAGTGAATCAGTGCATTAAATGCATCATCAAACTTCCCTGCATCATAATTACAAAGATTTGATATGGGTATATCCCTTTTCTAAACAATGTCACATCATTTTATGCTGATCCCTGATCCCACTTTCAATATAGCTAGGATTACAGTAGTGAATAGTACATAAAGCAAATATTTCCTGCAATCAATACCATAAAAGCCTGTTTGAATAGGCTGCAAGTCTACTTTAGAAACAGCCTCTCTTTAAACCATGGCATGGCACTGGAGATCAAGCAAAGCAGCAGATGCTACTCTCTAAATTTACATCCCAGGACTTGCTAACAGGGCATTCACAATGGAAGAGCCAGCAAAACCCCACATCCACTGAATTTCTAAGGCAAGTGACAAAACCAACTTCGGTCACCATGAGCTGAACTCACAGGCTGTAGCACGAAGCACTGCTTTGAGTTTTGTCTTCTCCACTCATCATACACCCTGGGGGTTATAGCTCAGTTAAGGACTACAGACAATAAAAGAAACAGGACATTGACATCTCATGTGGATTGACAGCAGGGGCTAAGGAAACCACAGACTTATATCTGTGTCACTTAGAGGGAAACACTGAAGTTTGGGATGATAAACAACTATTTTTAGCCTTCTTTTTTAAAGAAGGCTAAAAGAATTTTTTTGTGTCTGCACTCATTGTCTGTTTGCCTATTCGTCTTTCAGTTGCTTCTCTCAGAGCAGAAGCTTTTGAACTTTTTTGGCAATATTGATCTTAGAACTAAAAAAAAAAAGACAAAAAGTTCTTACATATTTCCTGAACAAAGGCAACCATGTAAAAATAGGAAGCTGCAGACAGTGCCTCACAAAGGAGGTATATTTCCATGAGGGGGACAGTTATCTGCTTTGTTTCACCAAAAGGGCACCCATCGGCAGAGATTGGGATCAGCTGGAGAATAGCCTGCCTTCTGCCCAGCCAAACAGGCACGTAGCTCTGTAGGCAGCTACAGAAACTGGAAGGAGAAAGCAAATAAAATTCAAAGAGACAAGAAGAACGGTAGGACTATTTTGAGAAAACACAGGGAGTATAAGATGCAGCTAAGGATTTAAAAGACACAGGGGTATGATTTGAAGATGATTGGGGATGTAAGAAATGTATGGAAATGTATTTTACTTGTCTATTCATTCACCTCTCATTTAATATTTTGCTTGCTTCTCTTATCCAAAGCAGCAGGTGTAAATCCAAATCTAGGTTTCTATGTGTTTATTATTTTGGATCAGATTAACCCCTAATGTGTGTTTATTGGCCCAAACTGAAACATGTCACTACAGGTAAGACTCATCTGACCAAATCTAAACACTGACAATACAGATGCTATGTCAAACTGGGCCCTCTACACTCGTTTTCTCATCAGTGGAGGCTGTAGGCACTTCTAAAGGAGTGATTCATGCCTTAGACAATCTTTTTTTTTTTTTTTTTCCTAATGGAAAATTGGAAAGCTTCAGCACTCTTTAAACTCTCTGTCAAGCATTTAGGAAACTCTCAGTAAGCTACACTTATTGCCATGTCCAAGGTAATGGTTCTCTCTAACTTTATTCAAAATGTGGTGATTGTTAAAGAATGCTGAATTTCTAATAGGAACCACTTTAAATTCCGAGTGACATCATTTAAGGTTCAGTGGAGAAAGATCTCAATTTTGTATAGCAAAGAGCTAGCCATAATTGATTGGTATCAGCAGAAACAGGTAGACAGGCAGCAGAAAGGTGGAAAATAACTGAATAATAGGAGCAATATCTGAAGTTCCAGGAGAGACAATATCTCATAAAAACTATTATAAGATATACGAGAATATATACTTACCTGGTTTGGATGTGAACCTACATACACATGGCTGCTGTGTACCACTTATGCTGGAGCTACAGTACATTATCACTTCTGACCTATACCTGGGCAAGAAATAACACATATCCAGCAAATGATAGTTTCACATGAGAAGAACATAAATTATCTTGGTGTATATTTCTGCAATTGTTGACAGACCAGTTCAATTTGTTACTAATTTCTGATCCAGATAGCATGATTTTAGTACCAGTTCGCGTACTGCAAAAGCACTGGTCTCTTTCTAAAACTCAGCCTTCCTGAAATCCTGTTTCTAGAGCAATGTTGTTTATACATGAAGTTCCAAATGCAAAACAGAAGGGCAGCATAGTCAGTTACAACTTCCTTATGAAAGCATTTCTTACGAGTTTTCTTTCAAAAGAGAATACTCTGAGTAGAATTATTTGCTTGAAAAATAATTTTTTAATATACAACTCCATTACTGCCAAAACATTCTCAATCGCGTATTTTTGTTTTCCCTTTTCTGGAAGAAAGAAGTTTTGTGGACTTAGAAAACAAGGCCTGCTGAAGATATTAATACTTTTCCACACCCTCCATGGAGAATATATGAATGGTTTTCAGCATTACTATAATTTCACTACTAGTTTGGAACTGGCACTAGGCCAGAGTCCAGATTTAATAGTACTCAACTGTTGTTCCTGGCGGGTCATACACTCATAGCACAGAAATATCCTGATTCTAAATGGGTGAGATAACAACCAGCACTCAGAGTATCAATATTACCACAAAATCCGTGATACCAGGTTTATGCCCTGCTTTGTTCTGTCCTCTGCAGACTAGACCAGATGAGCTCTGCTGTGCACCACCTCACCGTGCATTGGTCCACTCACTTCAGCACTGTTCGTCACCACTAAAGAAGCAGAAAGATTTGTGTTGGAAGCAGCTCTCCATCTCCTCTTCCTAAGCAGACTTGCCATGTATATTAATTCTAAGGAAGAGACTTAATCAGGTCTCAGGAGGAGAATGTGCATAGAAGTGAAGGGTTTGGGCAAGAATAGAAGAAAATGAAAGAAGAGGGAGGTGCCCCGGGAGGTGGCCCTTGTGTTTTAGCATGCCCATTTCCTTCAGCACACGTCTTCACTGCCTGACCTGTACAGATTTACTGAGGGAAAGAAGTTTAATTAGGGGAGAAAAATATCCCCACCTGCCTTCAGAGCTTCCCAACACCATAGGGCTGCTTTGTCTAAAGCATTACTGTCATTCCTGGCATTATCAACTTTTTTTTTTTAAACTACTCAAATCTTTGAAGATTTGAGTAATTTTGTCCATTTCTTATTATTCTTTCATAGTTATAAAATTGCACATTTAGTATACCTTGACTACTATGCTTATCATGCCAAATAGCTCCCTTCTGAATGGCTGCCATTCAGCTGTGCTGTCTATTGCAGTCTGAAAGAATTTGGGCTGTATTACTTGCCGTCAGAAACGTATCCAGGATTTTCTAGGATTTGAGAGGGTTCAGATTTGAGAATTAGGTTTCTCCCATTAGAGTGATCCCCAGGTGCCAAAGGGAAAGTTTGAGTTCAGAGCTGTTGCTCTTCAAAGTTTGGCGGTATTTAAAATGGACGTCTCAGGCCTACCTGTGCTTGTTATAATTTCCAAGGCTTCTCTGCTGTTGTACTTTGTGCTATAATACCACCTCTCTAGCACTCAACTGCACTACTTATAATGCTCCCAGTGCTACTTGACTCTGCTACTAAAAATGCACCTGATGATAATGCCACTTGCCCACTACTTCCTAATGCACCAGTGGTTGGCTCATTACTGGATGCCTGGAGGCAAAGTGAACTGTCCGACTCTTTCCTTCTATGTTGGCAAAGTTAAGGGCAGCATAATAAATACCACTCAGCCATTCTATTTCCTGGTTCCACTGTGTTCACACATTTGGAAGAGGCTGTAAATTCTCTTGAGCACAATCACCCATAGATTATCACTGATGCACATGCATTGGACTTTGCGCTCTTTATTTCAAAACGAGTGCTGTCTTCAGCAAAGCATCACAGCTCAGCTGCTTTCCAGCCTTCATGTGCAATAGATTGTGTCTTTAACAAATTATTAATGTTCCTATTACAAACTGATTTGATTTATATTTTTGCTGCAAGCAATAGTCTAATTATTTTCATATTACTGTGTGGTCATAATGATAATTGTCCTCAATTTACACACTGACTAAGCATTTACTTTCACAGATTTCGAGACTGTAAGATTACTGATGAGAAAAAGCAAGAATGTAGAATTTTAATATAATTAGTTGTAAGGGGAGTCTCTAATAAGGAACCATAAAAACTCAATTTTCATTGAAAGGATCATTTTACATTGTATGCTTTTTCTTTTCCTCCCACAGGAGTAGAACAGGCTGTTTTTCTATCATAGATATTTTATTTGATCAGTCTATTTATGTGTCCTTTGAAAGTCTTTTCTTTCTTTTTTCTCTCCTCTTCTCCTCTCCTCTCCTCTTTTCTCTCCTCTCCTCTCCTCTCCTCTCCTCTCCTCTCCTCTCCTCTCCTCTCCTCTCCTCTC
>NW_010583630.1:79488-155321 GCF_000705375.1 Tinamus guttatus
CCCCTCCCTTTTTTTTTTTTTTTTTTTTTTTTTAACTTCCCATGGAGAGCTATGACAAGAGTGGTGATGTGCAGGGGATAATTCATTATATTAGGCATTGGGACCTTAAAGTTCTGGACATCATGTGGAGAAGGGGGATAAAAGGAGAGAACAAGCAAGAAGAAATCTTGGCTCTGCCATCTTCAACAGAGCCAGCATTTTGCAAGGAGTGTGTATTTCATGAGGCAACAGGCAACCAAGGGAGAAGGGGGGAATAAGATAACAACAAAATAAACTAATTATCATATAAGTGTTCTGAGCTCACTGACAGCTTAGCCATTGTCTGTAGGCCCTGTAGGTTTCACAGGGGAGGCACACTGTAAATAGTGATTTGACAGTAATTACATGGATTTGTGAAGGAGTGTTTTCTGTGCGTATTAAAGGTGGCAAGTTAAAGCCTGAGCTCATAAACCTAAGGTCTTTCTATAGTCAATGGAGAGAAGCAAGATGCAAAGAGCAGTCATCTGATCTATGTAAGATTTCCATCTTAGGTTAAGATGACTGCCAGCCTGGAGGTTTCTACTGCTTCCCTTAGCTATAAGGAAGCACAAGATTAGTAGGCTGCACTTGGACAACCAAAGTTTAGATACCTAAGTTACACAAGATTGACCATCAAATACTGTCTGACCAGGGTCTGTTAAATGTTCCACACATGGAGAGTGTGATGTTTAGTATCAAAATTTACTTCTTTGAAGATATTTAATGTTATGTGTGACTTTTTATTTAGCAGAGTGGTACATTAATATACCAAAATTCTCATTCATATACTCAAAAATGTTCATACAAAAGTATACACTTAGGAAAAACATAGTAATTGCAGTATACAGTTCAATCACCAATTTGATCCCTACAATATGACTCCATATTATGCTTGCTGTCATAATACTGGGCCTTTCCAATTTTCAGGAATGAAGAAGAAACCAACTCAACCTTTTGCTCTCTTTGAAATTCTTCTGTAAGTTGTTCAGATTTTATACTCTATGTTGGGCTAAGCCACATGCACATTTTCCCCATGCTGGTCTGGCTAACTCAGGGAGAAACATTTTACACTGTCTTGATGAACTCCAGGGGAAGCATTTACACCAGCTGATCCACTCAGTTGTGTTACAGTAGGTTGTTCCACTCAGCTGACATAGCTAAATATGTAAAATAAAATCTACCTTCAGATCATCCCCTTTGTTTTGAGATGAAGTCAGCTTTCTGTTCCACAGCTTCAGTGAATAAGTTAGATCTTACATTATCCCTGAGCTTCATGGGCACCTCATTCCAGTCCATGTCTTCTGAGCCTTCTTTCATTGTAGAAGTTGTGTTTTTTGGGGGAACAGTTTCTAAA
Organism: Tinamus guttatus; assembly: GCF_000705375.1. Next base: position 80,861 of record NW_010583630.1, read on the forward strand.
CTAAAAGCAATAAAAATACTAGAGCTCTGGAAGCTTCATTTCGCTGTCTTCTCCCCATGAACTGGAATTATAAAGATCTTGTTCTTTTCAGAAATGGTTATTCATACCATACAAAAAGAGTGTTATTTCTGCTATGTTTTGTTTGCAAAAGAACATGGTTAAGCATCTGCATAGTTAGGAACACTGAAAATAAGCATATTCAAAATATACATGGTATAGGAGCTGCATTATGTGCTTACTTTAACAGGTTTTGAACAATGTTTAATAGAAGGTCTTGTGTGTATATGTCAAACATAACAGTAGATTTTCGACATTCCAGATTTTCATGACAATGGTTGTTCTGTCACAACCACAGCATTAGTATTTCTCCTAAGGAATAGAGAGCAGCCAGTGAAGAAGCAAGTCCTTGTTATAACACAACTCCATTAATTAATAACCTAGTTTGACAAGTTATAACCCTTCTTCCTAATTTTAATTCTACCTGATGGATCTGTAGGAATGAGTTATTAATGCTGATATTCTGAAATGCCACTTAGGTCTTGTGTAATCAAAGAACTGTATTCTCTCAGAACACAAAGGAACCCCTAGTGTGAATTTGTAATTAACATGCTGAAGGGGATGTTTCCACCCATGTACTGAATACAATTGTTGGGGCTAATAAACAAGAACAACGGATTCATCCCTTCAACATGATCAAAGACTACATGACGATACAGGCAAACATAATTTTGGGGAAGAGTGGAGACATTGCTTAGCATAATCTTATATCAGAAGAAGGATGTTAGATCTGTGTTTTTGGATATGAATAATTTCCTGAAGAGATAGAAAAACATCTTGACTAGACTAGCAGCAAGATGTGCTGGATAGCGTTAGACAAAAGATAAAACAATTATCCTTAGTGTAAGTGAACATGAACAAACAAATGTACAGAAAAAAAAAAGAGTGAAATGGCTCCTTAGTCTCCATAGTGAACAGGGATATTTATACCTAACACAAAGATTTTACTAAGAGAGAATACCTTATATCAGACCTGCAAAACAGTTTTCCGCATGCAAGAATCTTTCTTCAAATCACTATGGGTCACTATAGGCTCATGATTCTATTTGGGGGGCTTTTTTTTTTTAGTATTTCAGTTTGCCTAATAAAAGATATTGCCTCTGTAAGAATATTTCTTTGCTAGTGCACTTAGGCCATGATTATTACTGTATATGCAATCCTAATAGCTGCTTTAAGAAATGGATGAAAAGTGTAACTACCCATGCCTTAGCTATGCTCCTGTAAAATCTGAGTAAAGAAAAAAATCACTATGGTTTTTATCAGGATATGAACCATGGCCAGGGGATGTCCTCCTTTAGCTATCTCACAGTAGGAGTACTGTAAGGATACAAGATACTCATCTCTATTAGATGGCAGAGTAGGTAGGGAAGCTAGTCTAGCCAGCAGATGTCCTGCTGACAAAAATATCCACCATTTTTCAATGAAGATGCAGTCCAAAAGCGCAGAGCTAAAGTAACACCCATTCATAACAACCTGTTATGCTGTTATAATCCCTGCAAATGGTAAAAGTCTTGTCATATTTATAGCATATTTCCGATAGTTTAGGTTGCTGTTTAATGACGTGAGTTCAAGATCCAGTCTAAGAATTGTATTTAGGTATATTCAGACGTGTATGACTAACAGTACCTTTGAGTTCTCTGTTTATTTTTAATCTTTCTCATATGATTACTTGGCTGTTGCTAACATTTGCATAAAAAAAGAATTGCACACTAGATAATGCTGCTTTAAATTGATGATCAATTACAATATTTACAATAGCACTAATGCTTACAATGGCAAAACAAAAATACTCCAGAAATTATATTCAGGATTTTAAATTTTAATGCTTAACCTTTGTGCCATGGTCTAAGAATATGACTCCTCTTTAAAAAAAATCAACTAGTTATCAAAACAGGAAGTCTATAATGAAACACTGGAAATGGGGAAGGATGGCAAATTCTGCTCTTAACTGAATAAGCAAAGGCTTGAGAAGTACAAACATGTTTGAAAATCGAAATAAACAGGAGCCTTATCTATCTGTCTTCCAGCTAGCTAGATACTATCTCCCTTTTTTTTTTTTCTTTTGAGAGAGAGAGAGAGAGAGCTTATTATCACAGCATATAAACACCTAACACACTAAAAAACATGCAAACTGAAGAAGCTGACAAAATACTTGCCTGGAACATTGCAAATCTTGCTATTTTGTGCTATGTTTGCACAGCTCATGCATGAATGCTCTCCCCATATTACTGAGATTTTGTTTGTTAGGATAGTGAGGATAAATGAGGAAATATATATTTTGTGACTTGAACTGAAAGTGCAGAAATATTTCCAGTGTTGCACACTGCACTTTTTTTTTTCTCATTTTATTTAAATATAAAATGTTATGCTAATGAAGAGGAGTTCATGGACATTGCTTTCTCTGTTTTACAATTCTTGTTTTATTTATTAATAATTTTAAAATGTCACAAAGCCTCAGTTTGCTGCATGTGACATTACTTCTGAAAAGAAAATCATGTGGATTGTTAAATTATCAATTCAATTGGTTTATCTTTGAAACTAAGGAGACCAGAAAGCAGAGAGGAGCCTTAGGGAGTCCATAGTAAATTTAATCAGATCTAAAAACATTTGTAAATCTCTTTGCATCTTCTTGTTATTTTTCTTTGTGGTAACTGTATTTTCAGGAAAATGTTTGCAGTACAATGTTATAAAACTACTTTTGCAAGAAAAGTCATTCCCTATTCTCTCATAGATGCTGTTCTCACTTTCTTGACAGTATCCATTATTTATTTGAGAGCGTCCCATATGGATCTTTCCCGAGTAAGACCCACATTGGAAGTCATATTTAACTCTTGCAGTGAAATGGAAAAGGAGATCTCTCCACTCTCTTCTCCCCTCCCTACAGTTCTTTTAACATATTGCTGCACCAAGCATTACCACCCACACTTTCTGGCCTGATTATGGAGATGGAGTACAGTGTAATACTATCAAGGTCACTACTCATTTTGGATGGCTCCGAATTTCTGCATGTTTTCTCTCAGGAGTCAACGTCTGCATGAGCTCGAGCTGCCATGGTGTTCAGCTCCACCATGTGCAGGGTACATGGTGTAAATTCCTACCACCTTTTTCTCACTGTTGCTAGGCCCTCTCACAAATTTCGACGGCTATGTACCTCCGAGTCAGCTTCACACCAGTGGGGAAGAGGACTCTTCTCTGAACAGTTTTTCTGTCTGTGAGGTCCATTTATATGTCATTTGCTTCTGCTGTTCTAACTCTGTAAACACTTATGCACATGGATAATTTTATGGACTGGAGCAGATTCTTGAAGGGCTGGAGACATACCCTGCCAGTTAGGCTGTGTAAGTGCCAAGCTGTTTGCATTAAGGAAGCTCTAGTCTTTAAGGCTTTACAGGCAGACTGTATGCATTGCAGATGTTTTTACAGCTTGTAGCACATGTTCTCCATTCTGTTGAACACCCTTCTCTCCCCTGTTGCACAAGGCACTAATATTCATGAAAATATTCATATCCACTAAGCTGGATATACCTGAGTCAAGCAAGTTTGGCACAAGGAGTAGGATTAGAGGTCACCTAATAAACGGTGAAGCAATTTGAATGAGCTCAGAAGCTGTGGGACAGCACGCTGAAAGCAACAGAGCTGGAGAATTCTCATTTGGTCCTGTTGTTATTCATGGGTAGAGAAAAAAAAGGTCTGTGTCTGTGACAATTGCTTTGGTGTTTATCATCAAGGCAAGTGTTTTTAAAATGAAGATTAAAAAAATGGCATTGCCAGTTCATAATATCACATCAATTCTATCTAGTTCTTTATGGTATATGTAAATGATGTTTTGGATTTGATGTAATCTACAAAAATATGATTAAAATGCTTTTTTTTTTCCTGTTTATTTCATTCTATCATCCATGATAAGAGGACATACCTGAATTGAAAACCACATTCATTAATAAATAGTCCCACATTTTTAATAACTGCTTTGGGAAATATGTGTTTTTATCCAAATGCAGTGAAGAAGCCTCCACAGTTTCATTCCTCTGAATACAGCAAAGAAATCTTTGGAGCTTGTGCTTTCCCCTCATTGCACATTATTTCCATGCAGTCTTATTACCTCCCACAGAGCAAAACTCTCACAGTCTGCTTTAGTCGAGTTTTTTTCTACTCTGCATTCATCCTCTCTGTTTGTATAGACATCACAGGGCTATATCACCCCCTTCAAAGGTGAATCCCACACCAGAGGTATCTATAGGATGAATCCCTAGCCAAGTTGACCCTCTACAGCTCTTGCAGCATCTCTTCAGGTCACACTGTACATGCAGGGGCTCTGTATTATTGTGTCTGCTGGTTCAGGGCTGCTTGTAGGACTTGAGGCAGGGTGGACTCCAGGGAAAAAGATAACGCAGTTGCAGTTTGCTGTTTCCTAGGAGATTCAGTCAAGAGCAATGGGGGCAGCTGAGCTTGTTTGGAGGCTCTGGTCCCAAGCGTGAAATGGCAAGACCTGATTATGCGCAGCTCATCCTCTGCATCCTCCGACGCTGCCAGCCTTATGGAGCTGCTTTTGTGGGAAATGTTGCTGCTCAGCATGGTCTGCTGAGACATCTGCACCCTGTGGGCTCTGACCAAAGAACAAGACACTCTTCACCCCATGCATCAGGAAGCAGGGACTCTCAGCGCTTATGGTAAAGTCACGATGCATACAGAGCGTCTCATGGGTGTATCAGAAAGGATTTAGAAATGGCTCAGTGAAACACAGTAAGCTTGCACAAGTTGTATATGAGGCTTAAGCACAACTTTTGAATGATATTTAAATGCATGCAAATGAATTAAAAATGGTAAAATGGTCTAACAAGTAGATTGGGTCTGACTAAACCTTGGTAACTGAGCTGTTCTGGAGAGATTAATTTGCTACTTAGTCTATTTTGATTCAATACACAGAGAAAGTTGTTACATACTTAGAAAAATGTGGATTAGCACAAGATCACAGTGTGAGTGATGGTAGCTACAGTGGAAACTATAATAAATTGTGCTAAAAGAAAATAGAGTATTTGGCTGTAATTCCTTAAGGATCGGTATTGGACCCAATACTGTGTAAAATATCAGTAATATTGTCAGTACACAAAGTAGGAATATGATAATAATATTCAAGAAATATAAATGTAGCAGGCATTAACAATTTGGAGGACGAAGAGAATTTTATGAAATGGATAACCCTGAGAACGGGGACAATGCATGTGATTTAATTAGTTTGAAATACAAGGTAATGAACTCAGGGAGTAATAAGAATTTCTTCAATCATCTTAGGGCCCACTGGTTGAAACACTTAGAGGAAGAGGACTTAGGAATATTAGTCAGTCAAAGAATTATTATGCACCACCTAAGTGCATGTGAGTGTAAAAAATGGAAATACGATTCTCAGATGTATTAAGTGAGGCTTTTACAAAAGAGAAATATTAAGTATTAATTATACATTGCACTGGTGAGACATTATCTAGTACAATGTTTATAATTCCAGTCAAAAACATTCAACAAGTTAAACTTGTAATAGAGTAGGTAGAGGGAAGAAAAGAGTTGCTAGTATCACACAGCTTTATGTGTATAGACCTAATCTGTTCAAATCAAAATAAGATTCACCAGCCAAAACTGCAATAGTGAAATTGAAGCTAGAAAAAGAATGAAGGGGAGAAGACATCTTGCCCTTGCTTCTCCCTCCTTTTAACAACCCTTTAACAATGATACTTTCACAATAATGTATTGCTTCTTTGAAAGGAAAGATTCTTCTATCCTGGAGACTTGGAAAGAGTTTGCTGTTGTTTATTTCTACCCTGTAAGTCCAAAGCATTGAGGAGCAATGTGAGGGCTCCCAGTGGGAGTGCGGACATGGATAGGATGTGTGCAAAAGCTTTGCAGCCAGGAAACTCTCTGGAGTTTTCCTTTGGGCAGCTGCCTGCAAACTCAATACTTGATGGCATAAGTACAGCTCCTCCTGATCATACCATCCTGCAAACAAATTAAATCCAAACAGTTGCTTCTGAGCAAGGAACTGTATCAATTAGGGAATCTGATGATGCAACAAGTGCTTCAAAATAGGGTATACCAAAGTTTTCCCTGATATCCGGAAATGTTAAAAACCAAGACCTAGTATTGACGAAATGTTGATGGCTATAGCAGGGTTAACAGAGAATACCACATTTTTTGTATGATCCCATGGGTTACAGGGAGACATATCCTGTGTCTTTTTAATTTTGGTTTGGATATTCCATACAGCTCTATTTGATATATAGTCCCCTGCAGTAGCACTCTCATTTCAGCAAAAGCAGCACAGAAATGTTTCAGATTCCTAGGTAATTTCCCTCTGTGCTTGTGCACAGGAGAAGGAAAGGGAGTTCATTTTCCCTTGCAGTTACTAACGCTTGAGAACAGCCAACTTAAAACAAAGATTTTTTTTTCTTCTTTTTCTCTCTTTTCCCTCCTGGAGTGTAAAAAAGAAATTGTATTTGTGAAAATAAACAGCATGTTGCTATAACACTTCCCCAGTCTCAAGCATTTGCTCAGACTGATTTTATTTATTTATTTATTTTTTCCTCTAAGATCTACCACACTGTTCTAGTATATTAGAGACCTCCTAGGATTTTGGTATGTGGACAACATTAATGAGTTCCATATAGACTATGGAATAGTCTAAGTATGAAGGAAGCATTTTAATATATCCTTCTCTGAAAGTGAAGTTTCCTCTAAGCAGAAAGTGAACATATTCTTAGCAAAATAACTTTTTTTTTTTCCCCGAATTTACTATTGGTAGCATCTGTGTGTATTTTACTGCTTTTTTTTTGGATGCACTGTTCATATGTAAGTATTTGATTTATGTTGGTGTAGATGGTAATTTAATGATAATGAAAAAAAAGAAAGAAGAATCAAGAAAAAAATAAAATATTGCCAGAGAAGCAAGAGATCAAGAGGACTGGCTTCTTTTCCTGTTAAAGTCTTTAGGAGTATTTCCACTGATGTCATTTTCAATGTTGCTTCTGTTATGTCCCGGTGTCCTTTTTTTTTTTTTTTTTTCCCCAATAAATTGTTATTTTGAATTTACTGAAGTAAAATATGTGTGAGGCAAAATGAAGCGGACAAACAATTGAAGTGTCAAAAATCTAGAACACTGTTTGGGAATACATACTGAAGTCAATGGGATTTAAAATATTTTGCTTCTTGTATCATTAGAAAAGCAGTAACAACACAGTCTCACAATTACAAGATGATTCTTGCTAGAATCATGTAGACTCATGGGTGGGGAGAAGCTTCTGCATGATGTTGTGTTTCAAAAGGGTAAAGTGAGGGACTCTGATGTGAGGTCTCTTTGTCTTATCTGTAATCTATTGTCATTTGGCCTGAGACTTATACAACATCAAGAGCTCAGAGAGAAAGGTGTCAACTCCCTCCAATTCCTCCCTCTTTCTTATTATACTGTGTTCATATGGAGCACACCTCTGATTAGTGAGACAGGGGCATCAAGTGTAGGGCAGGAAAAACATACATTTTCACACAGATTGGAGAATTAAAGTGAAACACAACATGATGCAAGAGTCTAAGCAATTCTCAAGTGCAACATTTGTTCTGTTATGAAAATAAAGGTACACACTGATCTGATGCTGACTGTTAACCCTAATTTAGATTGCAGATGTCAAGGCAATGTGTTTGTAGGTGGAAGGAGAATGCAACAAAAGGAGTGTGGGAGGGCTCACAGGTAGGTGATATCTGGTTTTAACTGCAGAAGTCATGAATACCATTTCTTATATATGGTTGCTTTAATAGAAGTCCTTAGGGTTCAGGGTTTCCAGGAGGTATTAGGACTAATTCTAGCACCCCACCACTTTGTTGTATGTTTATGTTTTAGAACTAAGTTGTAAACTTTTGATAACTTAATTTTGCAGCCTATTAGATAGCAAATTTTGTAGGACATTTGAGAGATGCTCACTAAGGCCCCATTTCAGCAGTTTGTTCCTGTTCAGCAGCATTCCTAATAAGGTCAAAAGTGCCAAGCCCATACTTCAGTCTCATTGACTTCATCCTACAAGGAAATCAGCCCTGGCCTTAGGTAGATACATACACTCCTTTGTTTTTGTAAGGCTCTGATCCAGGACACTGCTGGATTGCCTTGGCTCCCACCAGAGCCAGGGGTCCTGTTACAGCAAGACCCTAATGTCTAAGTAAGGTGAAGTACATGCACTAGCATTTATCCTGATTGAGACCACTGACTTGAAGGAGGTGGAAAGTACACTGTTCCCTAGAAGAGTTAGCCCTGAAGGCTTTGAACTGTTGATACTTATTCTGACTTACGCTAGCAATTCTGGAGAAGGACATAAGGCTAAGGCCTTCAGTACATCACGGTGCCGGAAGAAAGAATTGCCTGTTGCTTACTCCCAGCAAAGGGAATAACATTGAAGATGATTGGCTATAAAGCTGCCCTTCTCTAACCAAAGTTAATGTGATCAGCTGTTCAATCCAGCTGAGCCGAGTGTTCTCAGATCCTGTTTCAAGGGAAGCAGACAATGATAAGTGGAACAGAGCAGGTGGGCTGGGTGAAGAGAACAAAGGAAGAAGCATCCCGCAACAGGGCAACAACAGTGCAGAGTGGTCCTGTGCTTTTTTGCCTGTTTCCAGTAGCCCCACTTGTGGTAGGGCATGAGTTAGCACTCAGGAGATGTAATGGCTGCGTATTGTTTTGTCAAATATTTTTAATCCATTCCCCCCTCTTTGTATTGACCCTAGCCTCAAATTGTAGATGATCTTTTAATAAATAAAGAAAATAAGCAAAGCATTTGCCCTCATGTCAATCTAAATGAAAGCTGCTTTATTATTATTTTTTAGTCCTTTACAAGTATTATTTCATTGTTTCTCTTTTAATCCCCCTTTGTTTCATTCGACAGCCACAACAATAGTTTCCAGCCTCTGGCAAGGAAAACAGATAACTTATATTCCCTGTCTTGGAAGCTAAATGCATTGCTCCCGTGACAGGCCTTCCCACATCCCAGCTACCATGAGTCCTGAGCCTACTCTTAAACTGGTAAGTCAGCAGCCATGCCAGCACAATGCATTGCCAGAATTGTTCAATCAGGCCAGTCTATATTGATTTATTTTTAAATGTATTCAGCATCAGTTCCTCTGTTTTCTGTCAGTTAGCTATACTGTCACTGGCTTTGATTCACCATCCTTTCTATTGAAAATTCTATGAACATATTATCAAGCAGCCAGTGCACCTTGGATTTGAAGCTGACAATACAGGATCGATGTCCCAGGGGTTCAACCCTGAATTTCAATAATTCAGTTAAATTCCTTGAATACAGGATTCAGCCAGAACATTGATTCCACATTGCTTGCACGTTCATATACAAGGCATCCTCCACACCGAACCTGCATATAGTCCCCTTGTTGGTGCATAACGAAGGGAAAAAGTAGATACTGAACTGGAAGAAAGATAATCAAGTGTTGAACCTGCTGAGCTTATTATGTGAAAAAGTGTTCAGGTGGATGCTGCAGCCGCTAAAGCCACTAGAGGATATTGTATGTAAAATTGGGGTTCTATTAAAAATGTATAAACAGATCCTGGATTATGTTTTAAAGCTATTGCTACAGGTATGAAATGGGCTTAACAGAGAACTCCTGGGTTCCCTTTAGACTCATTTGCAACTAACTGAGGGAAAAAATAAACTCTTTTATTGCCTGAATAATTCTATGCTACCTATAACTGTAGTTAATAGTTAATAAGGATTTATACTTCTCATAACTGAAAGGTGTAGCTAGTTTCAGCAAGTAGGAAGGCTTATATTATGGACACTATTCATTCATAACCCATTACTCTGTTCACAAACAATATAGAAAGGAGGAGGGAGAAAGAAACCAGGTAAGTGTGTGTGAAACTGAAGTTTCCTACCACATAGGAATTTTTTTTAAAGAATGACCTGACTTCCCAACATAATCCCCAATGTCTCTGGAGCTGTTTCTTTGTATGTAGAAGTCTACATTTGCATGATGCCCCCTGGGAATAGTTAGTTCATGACAAGTGTAGATACAACTCCCTCCCTCTCATCTGATGGCAGCTGCAAATCTATAACTGCAGGATGTTCACAGTAGTGATAACCACTAGGAGCTTCCAGCTGCAAACTAACTAGTGATAACCACTGTTGATCACTAGTTAGTTTGCAGTTGGAAGCTCCTAGGGACCCTGGTTACTTCTTGGTAGGTGATTTTGTCCTGCCCAGAATGGGAAGCTCTATGTTTATTTTCTTTTTAAATAGCTTAATTCCCCAGTGTAATACAAGCACATAAAATAGCAATAATTGATAATAATAGCTGTGCAATCAACCTTCCAAAAAGTGCAAAGACGGCTGCGGGACTTGCAAGAGCTTTGAAAAGGACATTTGTCCTTATGGTCTAATTCAATGGTCATTTCTTATTGACGACTAAGGGAAACACTTTTCCCCCTTTTCTCATTTTTACTCAAACTTCAATTAAAAGAAAAATCCAATTGTGTCTAATTAAGCATTCTGATTATAGAACATTTAAGTAGAGTATCAAATAAGGTGCTATGGCAAGAGGTCCATGGCATAAAGAAATAAGGTCCTGAAAAATAATGATGTTTATAGGCCCTTTGATATCAGTACTTACTTTAGTATAGCCAGCAACAGAGAAACAAAAGCATACTCTTAATTCTTAAAGGAGGCATAATTTTTGATAGACCATGGCCATTTAAATTCCATAGGTGAGATCCCTATACAGGTGTCCCAGTTCTTATTAATTCATTTACTACAGTAGCACCCAGATACCCATTTTGCACTGAGGTATTGTTACACAAACGTGCAGAGAAATAACATGCAGAAAAAACATGGATGAGGATCAATGAAAGGTGAAAAGGGTAGAGCCTAGAATAAATTTCATGAGATAAAATCATTTTACATGTGCAATAGAAGGCCATACTGGATGCAGTCTGACTGGGCAATAATTTCAGCTTTAAATGATGATAATATTAATATGGTGAAAGAGAACAGAATAAATACACAAGTACTGCATTCTTTCCAAAAGAAAGATATTTTGGAGAATTTTTCAAATAACGTAGCCTGCTACCTTTCTAAAAGACTGTGTTCCCTTTATTTAAGGGACATATTTAAAAGACATATTTAATAGCTGCTGTGAAATTTTCATTGAAAATGTCTCCAGTGTACCTTTTTAAGAGTTGGATCTGCCTGCTGAGCAGCTCGGTCATTGTGGACAAGCATCCTTTTTTTTTTCTTTTTTAATCTGCGTTCATCCTACATTTCTTTTATTTCAATCATCAGTTCATTGGTGCATGGAAATCTTGTAATTTGTGGAGGTAAAGTTATTACAACATGCAATCTCTCTTCTTATTTGTGTCCGGTAAGCTGAATTGTAATGTTAATGCTTATATAAATACTTGTTTGAGAACAGATTTCAGGATCAGACCCCTAGTATACAAGTGCAGCAGTGGTTCATTCTACAAATATGTTTGTGACACAGACTGTTGTCCTCTGTGGGTGAAGCAGAGCTAATCCAATTAATTTGTTCATGAAAGACAAGCTGGTTCTAAAACAGGGTCTAGTACAAAGAGGAAAGGACAGTCTTTTATTAACTTTCTCCTCGTCTCAAGACATATTTATTGCGTTCTGCTCAAGCAGCAATAATAAAAGCCTAAGAGTATGACCACTTGCATGAAAAATCTTCCTGCTCTTGTGCATGTAAATAGATTAGACTTTTGATTGAAAATACTCTATGCATTTCTTATGGCTGAAGTTTTAAGGACTTATAAAATCCTTAATTTGGAAAGATAGCAGTATGTACAAAATAGTGACTTTCATAATATATGGCAGCAGCATTATTAATTAATGAGGTGGTCACTGCATGGAAGGGTTGAAGAAAAATTACTTTCAGTTAGCAGAAGTAGACTGGACTATAAGTCAGTTGTATTGCATTATAGAGGCAGACAGTAATTCTATTTCTGACATTGTATTACAAGATATACCCCTAAAATACTCAGGAGAGGTTTTTGCTAAAAAGGAGAGACCACACAGATGATGACATATAGAAATTGTGCCACGAAACAGGAATATTTTCTCTTCATACAAAGAGACTCTTGCCAGTGGTATCCTTTATGTATCTCTGAAATAAAATGGAGTAAACTCACCATTTAAAAAGGTTAAAAAAACACAAGCTTGAGGTGGGACTGACTGACTGACTGAGTGTATGCATTTACTTGGGCACCAAGGGCTGTGCCAGGACACTAGTTGAGTTGCTGGCTCACAGTCATGTCAGCTACTGTCTTTCTGGATGCTGAGCGCATACTCCTACTGGGTGGTAAATCTCCATGAGGAAACCCTTAATGCAATACACATTGCTGGGTCCTGGAAATAAAGCCAGCATTATCTAAATGACCCAAAGAAAAATTTGGTCCTCTGGATTATGACAGTGATATTCATTAGCAGGCTTAAAATCTTTACGTATTAGCGCTAGCAATGTATCATGTAGCATGTACCTGGTGTATAGTGATGTAAAAATTTGGGTATCCTTCTCGAACTTATTATTGCAGTTAGAGATAGGGTCATGTTCAGAGAGCTTTATTGCTTGTCTGAAACACCTGCCTTCAGAAGTATTTGTCCAGTTATGAGGAATCCAGTTTCCATAAGGCTTGTGGTCCTCCTTGACCTTTATATATTGCAGCTATAAAAAGGACAAATCTTCACCTGGCTTTATTTGTCATGGGTTCAGTGATGTTCAAAAAACTTTGAAAATTGTCACCAGGCAGCATTCTGCACTTCTATTTAATGCATGTCTTCTACCCACAAACACACTGTACTAATAATATTGCAATATTACAGTAGTGTAATAGTGTAATCCAGATTGCAATAATGCTAATTATCAGCCGTTGAAAATATTGATCAGTAAATTGCTTTTAGGGAAAGTCTATGCAAAACCATAATGTGGCTCAATGTACACAATGTTCTCCTGCTCCAAATATGATTTGGAATCAGAGGCCTTTCTCATTATAAGCTTTTGACCTGTGTCTGGCATGCTAGGTGAACATCATCAAAGAATTATCTTTTAGATAATCTTTTAGACTGTTGTGTGGGCTTCCATATTAATTGAAACTAATATGCCTTTGGAAAATGATGTTCTTGACTGAGAAGTGATGATGGAAAAAAAAAATCACTAGAACTCATTAGATTGTTTATACCTGGGGCATAACACTTTAAAAAAAAGGAAGAGAAAAGTAGAAAATATCTTTCTCAGAACATAACAATGATTTTTTCTGTCTTTGGCAGTTTACATCCTTTATTTCATGACTGTTTACCCCTTCCACTGGTCAGAAACACCGAAACACTGCAACACAGGAAAGATCAGATATACACGAGCTGCACTTGCCTCTCTGTGTTGGCAGAATATTTGCTTGGTCACTGTCCTCTGGTTGAAAGACCTGAATATTGAGGAACAAGCAGCTGGTCTTTTACAGATAGGCCTTTCCACGCCAGTGGTGGAGGCCACCTCCGTGCCCATGCATGTGTGCTTGCTCGCCTGGCTGCGGCCAGTGTGCTTTGGATGAACTGAGTGAATGAGCAAACGCTGTACTTGCTGTGCAAACTGTTTATTCAACCCCACCGTGAGCATGCTGTGCAAAGTCGGTCCTGCTTGTGATTCATTACCACATGGCTCTGATGTGTGTTGGTGCTGCTTTCCACTTGTAGCACTGGCTACATCATCAGCCACTGGTGATGGTTGGACATCGATTTACCTGCTGCTTTCCGCAGCGGTGCTCCGCTTTCCACAGTGGTGCTCCTACAAAGCTTTGTGGTGATGGATTTTGTGGCCATGATGTGCATAAAGACAATCTCTCTGCCCTACTTAGCATTGAAGGGATGAATATTAAGGGATGAAGGTTTAACTAATTTAGAAGTTTTTAAATAATTATCTATCTTGCATGTGCCTCATAGGTAACATGACAACCTTTCTTGAACTTACTTCAGGAAGAGGAATTTTACCTTCTCTCTTGCTTTCATAGCTCATTTACATGCCTCCTGTCTGGTTTTCTTTCTTTTTCTTTTTTTCTTTTTTTTTTCTTTTATTTTTCTGCTGCTCCAGTGTTTTAAATCCTGCATGTATGGATTTTTGTGAGCATCTATTCTGACATCCTTCATGATATATAACAAAGAAGAATTAAATTAGTGTATAAGTAAGTAGTATATAACAAATAATGCATGTAAAACTTGAGTAATAAAGTCTACAAGCTCTGTTGAGTTTAAGAATATCTTCTCAAAAGGTAGAAACAATGTAAACAAAGGCTCCACCATGTTGCAAAATAGATTGTTACACTGATTAATTACTTAAACTGTTAAATATAAAAAACACTTATTCTTAATTTGCCTTTTTTCTTAATTTGCCTTTTCTTAATTTGCCTTTTTTAAAAATGTATTCTTTCTAGTGGAAACTGTTTGGTCATTCTTTGCTAGATTAAGCTGCCATCAAAAACTCATTTCCTGACATACAATTATTAAGTCAACTCATAGCCTTCCCTATCCGCATTAACAGCACTGACCACATTCAGGCTCTTAAAAAAATCTTTTTTTCTAGTTTCAGATATCTCTTTCTGTTCTTTGTTGAACATTTCTAATTTGCCAATTGCCATTTTTTTTCAGACTTCAATTTTTACTACTATTTTACTAGCATTGCTATGGGGAATATACAGCTCATGCCTACTCTCAGTATTATTTTTTATTTCTAAATCTTGCTACTGCTTGTCTTTTTAGGTTTTCTGACATACTGAGACCTCATGTTTAGAAGATTTGTGACTCCTAGAATCAGTGCTTTTTTTCAGATACTGTTCCTCCTGCTTGCAGCTCTGACCTAAATTCCATTTTCCCAGTTGCTTGTCCTTAAATTTAGTTATTTTAAAATGCATGTTACTCAGATGGTCTCATCTTGCTAAGTGACCCTGATCACTCTGTAGAACTGACCTGTCCTTATCCTTATTTACCACTTCACTGACTTCGTGTAGTCTACAGACCTTACCAGCAATGATATTTTTTTCTGGATCATTGATAATGATATTGACCAGCATGGAGCCAAGAATAAATCACTGTGGGATCTGACCAAAAACATTTCTATTAGATGGTGATTCCAAGTTAACAATTAGCTTTGCTATAAGACAGTTTTAATATATTGAATATATACAACATTGATTTTTTTTTATAGAGCTAATTTATTAATCAGACTGTGATGAGCTACTAGGTCAAACTATGTCTTCACATATAACTTTGTCAGCCAAATTTGTAATCTCATCAAGGCATAATTTCTATTGATGAGATCTGTTTTCCATTAAATCCTATTGATTAGCATTAATGCGACTGTGCTTTTTTTCATTCTGTGTGTACAGTGAATCTGCAGATTCACTTGTCACTAAATGTTCTTCATTATTCCTTAGCTGATGTTTCAAGAAATTGATTCTAGAATAAAATCAGGCTTCCTTTTGAGTGAGTTTGCAGAACTTCAGGATGAGGAGAGTGTGAGGGGGAGTGGAACACAGGGAAAAGGATTTTATAACAGTGCAGTCCACCTCCTATTATTGTGTTTTCATATTCATTTTACTATTTGGTGAGTTTTGCCTGTTTGCTGTTCAGTGTTTTGTATTCCCAAATGTTCTAAAACTGTTATATCAGTGAATTTTCAGGGTTTTTTTACATTGCCCATTCAATTCCTCATAGTAAACTAGAGTAAAAACATTGGTGCATGTAAGTAGTAACTATTTTGTGCAGAATCGTCTTTTCTTGATCATCTTTTTCTTTTCCTTGAGCCATTGCTGCTAATACTGGTTTTATAGCTATCATTAATGGTAACACCAATGAAGACAATCAATTTTTTTTACTGTTTTGTTTAAAAATCCTTCCACACATTAGCACTAGAATATTACAGGTTCTTTTTTGCAGTAAATAATCAGAAAACTGTAAATTTGGAAAATTTAGTACGGATGATTTACTGTAGGCTCAGTACAAACAGTCCATTTTAAAGACTTCTGGTTTCCCTCATACTCTTAAGAATCTAGCCCTGAATACCACCTCAAAATAACATTTGTTTTTTTTGGTTCAGGAAATTCCTGATCCACAGATGCTTGAGGCTAGGTAGGGATCAGCTGTATGCTTGACCTGTTCTTTTACTCTTTTCTATTGACATCTGCTACTGGCCATTGTTGGAGACCCACTATTGGGCATTTGGTCTAACTCAATTTGTTCTGCTTGTAGTCTCTATTTCTATATTTGATAAGTCAGATATATTCTTTAGGAGTACCAGCAGTCATGCTAGCTTTCTTCATCTTTGCTACAGAACCATGATCACTCAGGCTAAACGCTGCAACTATATCACCATAGCAGATGGTGGCATGATACACTGTTTCCCTCTTTTCTTGTGGTGAAAATGCAGTGTTCATTAAATATGGGAACATTTTGTTTACATTTTGCCATGTTGGGTAGTCTATGTAGTCTTAAATATGGTCAAATCCTCTTCATGTGTATTCTAGAGAAAATAGCTATCATTTATCCCATATATATGTTGTTTTATTTTTTTTTCAGTGGAACAATAATTTTTTTTGAGGAAAAAAGAACAACATGAAGAGTAGGAAAAAAGTGGTGGATAATATTAATTTATATTAATGGAGGTATCATTAACCACTGAGCTTGTTAGAGTGCAACCTAAGCTGTGCAGATAAAAAGAAGTAGCACTTATATTGCTTTTACTATCCTTTAAAGTCTATGATGCTGTCCAGCCCAAATTACTTGCTGAGGGATGTATATATGAGTGCAGTAATCCCCCTAGATCCAAGCTGTAGGGCACTTCTATGTGTCATCTATTGAAGCAATTTTCATGAAATTCAAGCCATCAAACAACAGGCTTGTATAAGATTAGAAAAAGAAAGTGATTTTTTTTTTTTTGGTGGAGTAGTAATAAGAAGGCAAGTATGTGGAGTTCACTGATGAAAGCAGTTCTATTTTTTCACCACAACACAAAGCTGGATATACCCCCTGGAGTTTTAAACCCAGGCATTTGAACTACTGCTAGTGCAAGAGCCTTGTGGACTGTTGGCATTTTTGATCTTTGCTGTTTTTCTGTAGTGCATATGATGATGGCGTTTAGAGTTCCTCTGCTATGCTTAGTTTTAAGAAAGATTTCATTGTCAGGTGGTAATCTGCAAATCCTTCTTGCTAAATATGTTTTGGACAGGTGCTTGTGATAGCAGGCTACTCAAGTTAGTTTCCCATCTGGTCTTCACTGTTCTTGGGTTGTTATAGTTGGCTGAAAACTGGAGCAAAATCAACATAAATTAGCTGGATTATAATTTAGCAAAGTAATCTGTCTTCTGATTTCTATTCTCCTGCCTGGAGATAACCAAGACCTCATGATATAAGATATACTCCTAGACATATCTAGGAGTATAAACCATCATTCCACTGAATCAAGAGAGAACGCTTTATGGGAAATGCTATACAGCCCCTGTCTCATGAATCCTTTGCAGTTCAAACACCTAATCTGCAATATATCTTGCAACATACTGAGACAAAATGTTGCAATGTACCTGTGGCTACCTAAATGTAGACGGACGGTAATGCAAAGAAACGTCCTAAGATAGGAACAGAAACCAGGACCCAGAACTGAAATGCCGTTTTCACTTGTTCTGATTGTCCTCCCCAGAGAAAGCAGCATGTTATACCCAATCTTTCAATATTATTTCAAACTATTTGCCAGCATGCTGCTACACTTTCTATTCAAAAGCATGAGTGGAGAACACAGCAGGATGCTTACACCTACATCTCACACAAACTGCAAGCAGCACCAGAGTGATTGTACCACAAAAATAAGACCGTGCTTTATGTGTCTGCTCAATTTCCTTGCACCAATGCCCAGGTTATTTCATGCTCTGCTCTCACACAGGCTGCAAGCTGTATAAAAGTCCCTGCTTTTACATTTTGAGCTGATCTACCAGTCCATTTATTGCCTGGATGAAAGGAAAAGATGTATGATATACTGTTAAGCAATTAAAGAAGCTCATGAATGTGAAAGTTTGCACATAAGTTCATTTTCCTTCTAAAAAGCCTCATGAGGAGTTAAATGATTTCAGCCTGTAGGAGGACAAGAATTTTTAGTACTGCTTAATCAAATCATAATCTTTCTTTCTTTCTCTCTCTTTCTTTCTCTCTCTCTCCTTTCCCCTCAACCCCAAAGCAATAGGAGTGGTTTTAATTGCCATTTGCTGTGCTATAAGAAGGAGCATTTGTGACCTGGACAGACACCTTTGCCTGATAGGTCCAGAATAAAAAGACAAAAGGTTCTGGTAGGGATGGTGTGGTTTTACTTTCCTTTTGGTGCAAAATGTTTTCTGGTAAAACATATAATGATGCTACTTTTTTTTTTTTTTTTTTTTGATATCAGTTAAAAATGTATAATTATTGACTAGAAGAAGACAATGCCTGGAATGAGAATTTTACACTGTAAATGATAATGTTATCTCAGAAATCCTTTCCTTTGATTTATATTAATTTACTTGAGGTGAAAAAAAAAATTATCACCTGACCTGTATGCCAATGTCCAATACTAACATTTCATAAACTAAATATTTGCCAGAAACAGCTTAAACCACATAAAAACCACAAGTGAATTCTTATAATTTTTTATTTCCTAATCAAAGCATTGTTTTCCACAGTACTCATTTAGGAGGTTAGGCACTGACTTCATAACTCTTAAGTGTGTCGTACATTTAGTGAGCAAGCTTTCAAACAGAGGAACCAATTATGTTTGTGTTTGGATAAAAGCCTAAGTTTCTTAATGGACAAAGGTGCCATTGTATATTTTGTCAACTCAAATACTTCTTGCTCAAAGAGTTGAACAAATGCCTGATTAGAATAAAGGCTAGACAGATCTTCCTCTCAGGTTTTCACATGAAGAAAGAAAATGTGAGGAGAAAATAGGGTATCTATCTCGCAAATGTTTAACAGAGAAATCCAAGTAAACATACGAAACATCTGGGCCTAGGTAGTTTTCACAGAGAATTTCAGGACTTTAAAGTTTCATGTATTCACACTGTGAATGCCTTACTGTTGCAGAGTGGTTTACCTAGAAACAAGGAATACTTTTTTACACTAAAGGCTTCCTAGGGGAATTGAGATTTGTCCTTCTTCCAGCAAATGTTTGAAAAAAAAAAGCTAGATAAATAGTTTCCACAGAGCTGCAACCGCTATTGAAGTTAACTGGAATCAAGGAAGTCAAATAGCTCTGAAAATTAAGTCCTGCAATATGAAGTCTGAACACAAATGCTGAGGTATCCAAATTTCATGGACATTTCTGAGAGTTTTGGCCTGCTATTTGAATACTGATCATGCAATAAAAATGGAAAAGGGGTTTGTTGATATTGTTATTTTTTAATCTGCACCTACCAGCTACACTCAAAGATTCAGAAAGAAACAAGCAAACAAGAAAAATGCCTGAAGATATACTGCAAAGTAGTTTCATTAACTTCAATGGGATTTGGTTGGAGTTTAGCGCTTCTGAAATTTAGACTATTTCCTTTGTATGCCAACATGGTTTTATGAACCTAACTTTAGGCTTGTATTTATGAAAATCTTGGCCTGAATACTAAGTTTACATTTTACAGGATTTCTGCAAATTAAAAAAAATCAAATTAAGAAAATCAGCTATCTCTTTCTTCAGATAGCTAGGTTAAACAATCTTTCAAGATAGTGATTCATTCACAGGGAATGTTTTGCTTCTAAGGGAAATGCTATCTTTCCTAAACAAATGGTCAAATATGAGAATTTAGCAAACTAAAGATTTAGCAACACTTTTAGACCTTTTTGTCTTTCCATCCTTCTATTGCAACATATTTTAGTTAATTCAAATGAAAGCAGAATTAGGAGGCAGTGATGTTGCAAGTTTGAGATGCAGTCTAATTTCCACCATATGGTGTTTTTGTTTTTATCACCATCTTTGGAACAAAGGGTAGAACTTCCAAACTTGTTTGTTTTTTTTGCTAATTTTGCCTTTTTTTTTTTTTCCCCCTCAGGAGATATAAATGGTTGACTTAAACCCCATAACTTTCCTTACTTTTTTTTCCTTTTTTTTTTTTTTTTTTTCCAAACAGCTTTCGCATATTCAACATTGCATAAAATACCCATTTGTAATTATGTTTAACCTTTGCAAAGCCTTTGGGTAAAGTCTACTCATTAATCTTTAACCTGACAAGCCCTGGGGGTGGTGGAATTGGCAAAGCCATGTATTAGACACTCAAAGCCTGCAGACAAAGTACAAAAGGGGTAATTAAGAGGTGGCATTAAAAGAAATGGAACAAAACTAAAGGGATATGATCATTTATGGAACTTGTCAGGCAGTATTAAGGACAGTGGAAAACAAATTCTTATAGACACTGATCAAAATATAAACAAAGCCATACATTTTTCAGAGCAAAATGAATTTAATAATCTCTTAGCCAAGCGCCAATGACCTTCAATAAATTAGATCTCAAATGTAGTAATAATAATAATTCAGTGCAGACCCAGGGTCAGGTTTTAATAGTATATCTCTACTTAACTTTTGTTTGTTGTTTTTTTAATAAACCTGCTGCCACTCAGTAATTATAAAAGTTACCAGATAGTGCACCTCAATAGGTCTTGGAAGAAAAGAATGACACCTGGACAAGAGTCATTCTCTAGTTACAGGACAAATCCTGCCCCTGGACACCAAGACATGCAGGCACATCTGGGTGCCTGACTGCTGCTCCATGCTGGTCCTCCGTTGGCTCCCAGCATTGGTGATTGTTGAGGATGCTTAGAGGGAGCCAGAGGTGTGGTATCTTTGGGAGAGGAGTCAGTCCCCGGATCCAAAACACTGGCTCTAATGAGTCTTTATGGCTTTTCCAACACCTCTGCAGGGAGTACTCTGGAATTGTAGAAGCTACTCCATTTACTGTTTCTAAAGGACAAGGTCCTGTTATCTTTGTGCATTTAGACAGGTGTCTAATTGTCATTTCACGAATTATTCCATTGACCACAGCTAGCCTCTTCATTTGGTTAGACACTTACCTTAGCACCTTTCTCAGCCTGAACTCATCTGAAACAATCTCTAAAGTGGTGGCATTAAGTGGTGATTTTCCCTGTTCCTCTGCAGAAATCCTCATCATTCTGTTGTGATATTTAGACTTGGCTCTGGGGGCAGGGTTTCCTTTAAAGAAAATTTCACTTTATGCTCTGTAAGACTGAATAAAACAAGGCTGTCAGTCATTCATAAGCTGATATTATAACCAGTAAGTCCTACACTGGGGAAGGATGGTGTAGGATGCAAAGCCCAGCATTACCAACTTTTAGGTTTTATATCCATTTTCACAACAAGCATTGATTACTTTCCTGATAGGTCAAGCTGCTTTTATCAAGGCATTTCATGAGAACTTCAAGGTTGTTCAGAGGAAAAAAAAAAAAAAAGAAAAAGAAAAAAGGTGCTATGTCTGTGTTTGACAAGGAGGAGTATTGCAACGGCTAAGAAGAGGTACCTGTGTCCTTTAACAGGGATGGAAAGGTCCCTATTATCTCCAGGTCTATGAAACTGCAGTTTAGACAGTCTTTGCTTGAAGAAAGTCAAGTCACCTGTATTCTATCAGGTAACTGCCTATTCAAAACTAGTTCTGTATATGAACATATATCTACAGTAACTTGTGTGCTTCAAAATGAATGTATTCCAAGACTTTTATTTTAAATCTCCCAAAGAAGATAAGATATTTGTACTCTAAAATAGTACAAATTCTCAGACTCCCTCTTAAAAACATATATGCTGCACACCTCTATGTGTTTCTGTAGCTGCTAATGTGGGATGAAATAGGAAGGGTCTGAAAAAAAGAAGGAAATAAAATAACAGTCATGCTGAAAACAGTGCATCTTAATTTGCCTTTCTCAAAGGTAGATACTGGAGCTGCAGCTATATTTAAAACTCCTTTTAAAAGATGCAGTAGAAACATGAATAGTTTGACAATCTGACTTCACCAGTTTACAGCTTTGGAAGGGGTGACATAACACACAGTGTGGAGGTGGTAAACTTCACATGTAGAGTGATTAGAAAATCTAACTAGTCAGACACTCCAGTCTGTAAATGGTAACAGGAAGTAAAGGCTGGTTTTTTTTTTCAATGTTGGGTCATTTTTGCTTTATTGTACATAAGAAGCATAGTCAACTACTGCACAGAGTGCCAAATTCTGTTTTCTTTGTTAGTGACGGAAATTGTGTCTGTTCCTAAAATTATGATATAGCTTTTTAAGGCCAGAGCTTACTATTCTGAAGATATAGCCTTCAGATTCACATTAATGAGGCAAGCTCACTATGGCTTATAAATTAGAAAAGAAAAAGCCAAAAAGAAAGTGGAAATCATATACTGTCATTATTTCAAGCTGTAAGGATACAAACATTATACACTGAGACTCTAGTTCTCCTGGTTTATATAAACGCAAGTGCAATTCTGTTGCTTTTAGATATACTTAAAGATTTAAACCAGAATGATAACAATTTAACAAAACAGAGAATCATGGCCTGGATTCTGAAGGATCAGTGAAAATAAGAATAAGATGTATTCTCTTTCTTCCCTTAAACCAGCAATTTTCGTTCTTTAATGAGATAGAGAACATGTGTAGGTCTTAATGTAGGCTTTGCTTATCTTTTTCAGCCTCTCGCGCTCTGAAGTGGAACTAAATCAAATCTAATCAAACAAATTCCTACTAAATTTAACAAATAAGGAGGAGATATTGAAACTAGGATAATGGATGCAACCAAGACGTGATCTCAGGCCATAACAGTAAGACAATTAGGGGAAAGAAAAATAGGTCAGAAAAAAATAAAGCAGAAAATGTTGTGTTTTTAATACTGTATTTATTAGCTGTCTGGGTCAGCTACTTTATCTCTTTCTAATCATCTGTGTAAATAAGACTAGCAATGTCATATTCTTTCATTCCTGCACTAAACTGACAATTTTCATTGCTTAATGAGATCGAATGTTTCTAGGTTTTATATATGTATACTCAGTCTCTTCAACCCTTCAGGGCATCTTCCTTCCCATGATGAAAAACATCCTCAAAGAATAATAAACAATTTGTAGTGAATTCAGCAAATAAGTAAGATATTCATGTATTGCTTTAAACTTTCAGTTGTAATAAAATTACACTCAAAAACCACATCATAAATCTCTGCCTGAGGTGCAGCGTGACATGAATCACTGCACTGGTCATTTTCTCCAGAGTCTACAGTATTTTATAATATTGAATATAGAATACTGCATTTAATAAACTCTTCATAAGTCATACAACTCTAATGCCATGAACAGTCTTTTTTTGGACAATCCCAGTGTTTATATAAATACATGTTTATATTGATAATTTTGAAATGATAGTATAATGGTAAAAATAGTAGC
This sequence comes from Tinamus guttatus, assembly GCF_000705375.1. Next base: position 104,390 of record NW_010583630.1, read on the forward strand.
ACACTTTCTACCCTTCTGCCTCTTTCCACATTCATAAAGAACACTCTAACTTCCTTACACCTGTTTCTCTTGATCATCTTAAAGGAGCAATTGGCCGGACAATGCAGCTCCTACAAATACCAATGCAAAGAGCTGATAAAAATATTAAGTGTTAGTCCGGAACAAGAATCGAGCAAGGGAATGGGAACAATTTTGTCTTGAAGGCATCCTGAAATAGCTCATAAAAAAATAATTGAAAATCAAAGAACAGAGAGACTGGGACAATCCAAAGTTGGACATTCCCTCATGAATAGGTATAGTAATTAGGATAAAGGAGACATCTGTGCAAGCCCGAAAAAAAAAAAACCCACTGACAGCAAGTCAAGCAAAGAGAAATTGGTAGCAAGGAGAGGAGCAAGTGATAGCAATGCTGGTCTAACTCTAATGGAGGCCTGTAAATCAAAAGCTCTTCCAAAATATAGAAAATATGAGTAAAAAAAATTACCTTTTGTCTTCTCCATATTAATTCCTGGAAAGTTTCCATAATACTGTTAATATGTCTGGAGATCTTCGAAACACACCTGGATGCCACCCTGTGCCACATGTGCTAGGTGTCCCTGCTTGAGCAGGGAGGTTGAACCAAATGATTTCTAGAGGCCCCTTCCAACCTTAACCATTCTGTGATTCTTTGATCTTGTGATTCTGTGCATTTTTACCATTAACGGTTGCTTCCTACCTTTGTATTATTATCATAGCCTCCATATTGTTATATTTTTAGGTTTCTTACCCTTCATCATTAAAGTCAGACTTGGTAATTTGAAATTTATCTAGAACATGAATGTTGTTTTGCTGTCATTACTCTACCATTTTAATTTCTCTTTTCAATCATTTCTTATTCACATGAATCAGTTAAATACATGAAAAGGGAATGATTTGTCTCTGATGTTTCTGATTAAGTCAATGCATATTTCATTATCACACGTTATATGTACTTTTTAAAGTCATTTTGCCCACTCACGTACTTAATGACTATGACTCCAGATCTTGACCTAACTCCTTATTCTGGGCTTGTCTTCCCTTGTTCAGTGTAGTAAGGTAACGTAGAGTTCTCACATCTCCTCATTCATTTGCTGTCTCAGTTTAACATGGCCATGTGTGATCTACTGTCCTCTCCTGTCGCTTCTGTCATGCCACTTCTTCAGTTGCTACCAACTCCATCATTACACTCCTAAGCATTCAGTTCCATAAATAACCCATCCATTCCCTTTAACCCTTCATTCCCTATAGATTTGCACAGGCAAACTGCTTCCAAGTAGTCTGTCTTCCTCATCCATAGCATTACTACAGCAATGACTCTCTTCTTATGAGAATTTCTAATGAGAATTAGAAATCTAAGTTTGACCTAGTCGGTCTAAACTCTTTATAACGGCTCGACAAAAATAGACTTTTGTAGAAGTTTGTTCACCTCATCTCTATTAAACCCCTATTTTAGGTAGAGATGAATCAGCCCCAGATAGCACCTTTACCTCTCCATTTGTTTACATGTTCAGCCTTTGACCTGTTCAGACCTTGGCATCTTACATGCATAAATGTAAAGCATATGACTCCTAGGTTTTATTTGTTTATTTATTTATTTAATCTCTTCCTTATTCAACTCCTGGCCAACTTTGTCTACCTATTACTGTGCTAAGTTAGAGATTGTCTTGCCTCAAAATAACACTAAATACCTTTATGCTGAGTTGTCCATATGCTTACTGTCTTAGCTCAGCATAACATTCCCCCTTCTCTCACCCTTGGTCCATAACCTCTTTCTGCCTTTAGATTTCCTTCTACGCTCAGCTTCCGATTATGGCTCCTTGATTATAATTGAGAAAAAAAATGTCACCAGTATCCAGACAAGTCATTTAGTGACAAGTTATTTAGTCTTTTATACTTAGCACTAGTGAGGCCATACTTGAAGAGCTGGGTCCAGCTCTGGGCTCCACAGTACAAGACTGAGCAAGTCCAGTGAATGGCAACGAAAAAAATTAAGATATTGGAGCACTGCAATATGAGTAGAAACTGAGAAAGCTGGGATGGTTTAGTCTGAAGAGGAGAAGCTTGAGGGGGGGATTTTATCAATGTGTTTAAATATCTGATGGGAGGGTGGAAAGAAGGAGATAGACTTCTCAGAGGCATTCAGGGAGTAGACAAGAGGCAAGGGGCAGAAACTGAAATGCAAGAGATTCTATTTAAATGTACAAAAAATCATTTTTGTGGAGAGGATAGACAAATACTGGCCCAGATTTCTCAGAGATATTATGCAGTCTCCATCCAAGGAGGTGTTCAAAATGATTAGAACATACCTTGAGCAACCTGCTATATTGATCCTGATTGAACAGCAAGGTTTGATCAGATGATCTCCAGAGGTTTCTTCTATCCTCAACTGTTTTGTAATTTTATAAAAATTACTATAGGATACAACACAGTGCAACATTCTGGTTGCTGTAAAGGAGTAAAGGTGTCATGCCAGTGGCATTTGAATGTTTGATTTTTGTTGAAATTTTTCCAGAATCATGCTTGATAAAAATTGATGTAGATATTACTTTGCTTCATGAGTTCATTTATTACTTGGCTTTGGGTACATACATATTTCCTACTAGTTTCAAGGGTTCAGTCTTTGTATTCTGCTAATAGTTTAGTAGTATTTGCTAGGTTATTTAGAATTTTCTTTTGTTTTTCTAGGTTACATAATATGGGGATTATATATACAAATCTGGATTGCTCTCATAAGACTGCAGTTTTGTTGATATACACAGAATGTAATTGGTCTGCTGTGACAGCTGAGAGGGGCAGTTAGAATTTAGAGCTTCTCCTTATGGTAGAAATAGATGTGGATTCTTTAAGATGTGGATATTTATTTTAGAATATGTCACTATGGTGACGCATGGGTGATTGATAGTCTGATCAAAACTGTCAAGTTTGTTTTTAATACGAAAAGTTTTCACATTTACTTAGTTTGCTCATTGTTTTTAAGACTGGAGCATAAATGCTTGCATTTTAACACATGAAAGTGCATGATTGGTTTCGTTAATAAACACCTGCATGTCCTCATAATGGTGTGAATAATCTTCTGCAATTATTTTCCTGGCCTTAGGCTGAAAGCCTAGGTTTGTGTAGTTGCCTTCATTTTTTGCCATACTTACCACTTGTTCAGAAATATATACATATATATTTTGGTTTTGCTTAATTGCCTTAATTTAGACACTTTGCCTTTTACAGATTTTAAATCTAGAAAATGTAATACTTTCATACTAGACTCTCTCTCTCCATGCTTTTCTTATTTGTTAGTTTGCTATCGGGAAAATTGCTGCTGCTGAAAAATAGTCACTGCCTAATTGCTCCAATTAGGCTGAACTTTGTTCAGGTTGATTTGATGCCACTAGAGTATTACAAAAAACAGAAGAGTTCAATCAAAAAACTCAGTCATCAAACTAGTTCACTACTAGTACTATACTAATGCTACTTTTTGTGTGTGTGTGTGTGTGTGTGTTTGTGTCAGCAGGGGGTGTGGGGGGGACAGTGACATCAAATTGCATCCTCTCAGCTGTGACACAAAAGTTTTTTATTGGTAAGGTGATGGGTTCTCAAACTCCTAGGACTGTATGTAGGGATTTGGTCTTGGTCTTCCTTTCTTTTTTTCCCTTTTTTTCCTTTCTGTAATGCTGACTGAAGTGAAGCAAGGATTGACTTATGAAGCAAGGATTGACCTTTTGGGGCTAATGCACAGAAACTGTTGTAAAAACCTCCAAAAATTCCTCTTGATAGGCTTGATGATTATGTCTAATTATGAGCAATGAAAATAGATGCTTAACTACAACGTCAGCTTGAAATCTTGGATCTATACACACTGCTAGTCTGTGACTCTGTGCCAATGTTTCTGATCCCTATCACCGTCACCTTCCCTCTTTGCTCTTCAACTGCTTGCATCCTTTAATAAATTACATTCTGACTCCTTGATTGATTCACATCATGCCCTTGAAGAATGTCGCTGTTTGGTGCTACTGAGTACGGTTATTCTGCAAATGAGATGTATATGACCTATGGAATACAGGTTAAAAAAGTCCAGCATCTACCTGGGAGAGGGCTTATGAGCTCTCAGTTTCTTTATGCTCTTTCAGTCTGGTCTATACGTCTTTATTCTTGTCTGAAGTGGCATTACTTGCGTGAGAAAAGGGTTGCATCATTGACATCATACAGTTAAGAGCCAAGTGATTTAAGAGGATTTGTTGCTAATCAACAGTTTTATGTTTTTTAAATGTGAAATGCAATTAAACTAAAAATGTACCTTTGAATCTCCATGACTTATTTTTTGCTATGGTGGGTGGTGAGAGCTAATAGGATTTCTCCTTCTCATCCATCAAATTGACCTCTCTGCTAATTAATGAGAGAATGTGAGAATCTATAAGACTTGTAGCTAATGAGGATGTTTCATTTATTGGTGTATGTGAAAGCATTCATAACATTAAAACATAATTCCAGATGAACTTATGTGAATGTTTGCCAAAAATTCCTCCAAAGTGAGCAGACCGTATCATTAAATCACATCCCAGTTCCAATGCTCATCTGCAGCTTGCATTCGCTCCTATCTCACTGCATTAAAAACAACAACAACAACAACAACAACAACAAAAAATGGGGACAAGGTGATGCTGTGTTCCAGAACGTAAATTAGGATAGGATATAGGCCAGATATACATTCGATGTACTTACGTAATCGAGGCAACTAAGTCAGAAGAGTCTTATGCTCTGTCTGCAGATGGAGAAAGGCACTTCCGGAAGTCAATCTAGACGCAGATGTGCTAAATCACCCTCTGGCACTACCCAGTCTCTTTATATAAATGAAAAAAATATTAAAAATAAATAAATGAATGAACTGGCTACAAAGAGTCTGCTTCATTGTTATGGGGAGCTCAGAGGGGTTGTGCAGCATCCAGGCTCAGGGTAGCCCAACCTCAGCACCTTCAGCCTTGAGAATGCCTTGACTGCGCTCATCACCCAGTTACAAGTTTAGGGAGCAGGTGCACCTTGTATGTCAGCTAACAATATGGGCTTACAAGTGCAGGATGACACACCGTTCTAAGTAGGATAAGGCTTCCTAATGTGACAGTTGTGCGATTACTTCCAGAGCTTACACCTTCATGTAATATTTCACAATTCTTGGTGCAAAAGCATGTGATATAGTCAACTAGAGAAACAGGAGATCAAATGAAAATCTCTGCTTGTAGCCTTTGTCTCTTCTATTTTCAGTTATGCCTTTTTATTTGTGAATGAGGACGGGTTTTGTATTCAGAAACTCTAAACCAAAAATTTCAAACATATACTGATGGAGGTGTGCTCTAGAAGATGAGAGCAGGGATAGTTATACATTTTTACTGTTGTTTACAAGAGAAGTTATCCAAACCCAACCTTCATCATAGATATAGGGACAAATAGGAATATCTAAGGTATGTCTGTACTGGTGGATGCACATAGATGCAAAAACCTTTGTTCATGCTTCTAGATTACAAAATCACAGAGTCACAGACTGCTTAAGGTTGGAAGGGACCTCTAGAGATCACCTAGTCCAACCCCTTTCCCCTCGTCCTGTCACCGGCCAACACGGAGAAGAGCCTGGCCCCATCCTCCCTACAATCACCCCTCAGGTACTTTAACCTATTAATCAAATCTCTCAGCTTTCTCTTCTCCAGGCTAAACAGGCCCAGCTTGCTTATACTTTCCTCATATGATAAATACTCCAGGCATGGAAGACAAGGAGAGCTCAATATGTGTTGGTCCGGTTTGAAGATGGGGTAAATTTGGTAAGAGATGAAACCCTTTGTGTTCCAGGTGATCCTCAAAGGTTAGAGGGATTGGGGGCAGCTGGACTCATCTCTTAATAGGGATACCAAAATATTGTGTGAGAGATGCCCACAGTACCAAATACTGTATACGCCCAACTCTGGCAGTATTGGATTCAACAAACAGTCTGTTGACCATTGGTTCGATCCCCTTCCTAGGAGCGAATCAAGTTCCCAAATAGTGTGATCACTATAAGCTGAACTCTGGCAGTCTGCTAACCGCAGGTCCAGTCGCCTTCAAAACAAGTGGTCGTGTTCACAAATAGCACAATTTATTCAAATGCAACATTTGGAAAACAGGTTTCAGGATGTCAGTATAGGAAATTCTCTACTACCGTGTGGGGTTCTTAGCTAGGGCCTAGCATACAAATGCGTAATCATCACTCACCCAGAAGATGGGAGAGGGCTCTCAATCTTGAGGAGTCTCCTCAGGCAGTGTCCTGACCCACGGGGAGGAAAGAGTCAACACATTCAGCCCGTTGACTGATCCAGAAGCTACGATGGAATCTTCCTTTCTTCCTTAGTTCCTCTTCCTCTGTTCTTACTGTCCCATTCTTCCTTCCTACCATATCCCTCCTTAGTTGGCCTTTTATATATATTTTTTTACATTTAGGTGGAGCTTGAGTGATTCTAGTCATACGTTATTCATTGATTAAAACAAATTTCCCAAGTTAATCAAAAATCTAGAGAACGTGCTCAGTGTGGAGTGGTCATTCCTTGGAACTGGGTAATTTCTGGGATGTGGTTGTAAATTGATATTATAGGAGATGGAAGCAGGAGGAGAAGCTTGAGCAAAGTCCAACGGAAGAGACTGATCTGCTACCATTGTTGGCCCAGCACCAGACATTGCATTATGTGTCTTATCAGCTGCAGGGTACGACCAGGTTGTCACCTCTGCAGGGAGTACAACAGAGTTTGGCCACGGTGTCTTCACTCCACTCCACCTTCCATTCACTCGTCATCTGCACGGCATCATCAGATTACCCCTTCCACAGGGAAGCCAACGAAGTTTGGCTGTGGTGTCTCTGTTCTGCTCCACTCTCATTTACTCTTATGTAAATGCGTAAACCCTTATGTGTGCTAGGAGGGCAGATTGTGTTGCCAAGGGAATTGTGGAGAAGTAGATTCCGCACATACAAACCATCCTGGATCTGGCAACTGTCTCTCACCTCAAGCAAGCCTCTGTAATGCCATAATTTCTGTTAGGCTCTAGTTTTCTCTAGGTTCCCCTTTCTCGAGCAATTCTCTCACACTGCCCAAACTTCTTCTTGCCCCTCTAAAGGATAGGTATAGCACTGTACTAACAATATTGTATGACTTCCAAAGGGGATTGGTTATCATCCTGCCTACCTGGGATAAGTAGAGTGACACACGGTCATCAGAGCCAATCTGAGCAGATACCTTAGGTAACCCTCATTACTTATTGGCAGTTGGCAATTACTTATTGACAAATGCTGACTTCTTGATACTATGCACATTTTCCTTTGTCTGTATTCATATACCAGTACAACTTACCAAAGAGCTACAGAAAAACAGAAATAAAATTAAAGAGTAGGTATTTAGAGAAATATTGGCAAAGATTATTTAAAAGTTAGTATTTTGAATGTGAAAGGGCATTCGTATATATTTTGAGTATATGAATCACTTATACCTATTTTGAGCTTATAAAACTGAAAATCTTGTGAGTTAGAAAGAACTCCATGAAGAACACATGATCCCATAAACTACCAAAAACTTTCTGCCACATACCTCTGAAACAGCTGCTGCTAGAGGCTACTGGAGGTGGTTTAAATTAGCTGCCAGTCTAGCCTTCTTTGGAAATGTTTAAGAACAGCTACATTATTTAATTTTTAACTACTGTGAAAAAAAATAACATATAAAGCAAAAGAAAATTGTAATTCCCAGAGAACGTTTTAACATTGCTAGATTTCTCTCTGGTAGTCAGACCTGAGTGGAAAACCCCCAGCTCACAGGTGCTCACAGCTAACAGGTGCTCACAGAAGGATGTGGATGCACAAAACAGCATTTGGTGCTTATACTCCTTTCAGCTAATTTCATAAGTTTCATAACAAGCTGCATTAACTTGGCATTTTTCCCTTCCTTCAATCATGCTCGAGTGGGGAAAAAGTTGGAAAAAATAGAAAGGAAGCAAAACATGCTAAATGGTGAGATTTAGGAAGATGAGGCACACAGCTATTTATGATGCTACTGCCATATAATTTCCAAAAAGTACAGCATAAATAATATTTTATTTTTATTGGAGCTAGACACAAATCATCTATTTGCTGTGTACATTTAAGTGGAAGTTAGTGTTTTAATTTTGGTTATGTGCAGTCAGTAGCATGTCCAACATATTCGTCAGGAAAAAAAAAAAAGTTTAGCTTACCCTTCATCATAATTGCATAAAGTGTGGGTTTCTTTGGAAAAAGAAAAATTAATGCTTTATTGGGGAAAATTTTAAAATAATGGACAGCAGCAAATGCTTCTACTAATAAAAATTACCATAATAGACACGTGCATCACCTGTGATCACTTCAAGCTGTGTGTTCAGTGTGGGAGTAAGCCCTGTCCTAATTTGGTTTTATTACTTTTAGCAAAGCACAAAGACTAGATTATAAAAGTTGAAATGCAATATCATGGATCATGATCTAGAGAATGTTAGGAGACACTTCAGGACTGGCCCAACAAAGGTCACGGAGTCCTACACCTTCTGGATTTCTGATTTCCCCTTGCCTTACAAATTAACCGATTAAATACCCAACTTCAGTTTATTCCACCTGGACTCTACTAAATTGTTTCCAGACCAATAAAATAATCCCAGATCTGAAGCTTAGAAGCTTGCCTTTATTACAATTAATTTAAAGTGATGTAACAGAAGTACTTAGGTTAGAACAGTCTTCTTCACTGCACATCAACACATACAACTGTGGGTCTTATATGACTAAAGGTGTCTAGTCGCTATGCAGGCAAATTGCACAGCTGTACTAATTTAAACATCTGACCTGAGGGTCCAAATTAAATAAATGGTCTGAACTGAGGCCTTCATATCACTAAAAACACGTACTTTCAAAAATATATACAACAGGCTATATGAAAAATGTAACCTTTTCATAAATATTACATATTTTGATTACAATTTACTTCAAAAATGGAAATACAGAAAATCTAGATTGATACTAATTAACAACATGTTTTATTTTCAGTGCCTTCCTTGTTACATTGACAGCATATTGCTAAGGTATAAAACTAAATAAAATAAACTAAAATTTGCTAAAGAGATTGAAACCTAAAAAAAATAAAAACCCAATGTTGTGCTTCTTGAAAAAAAAAATCTATACTGTTTACTATTAATAAAATTATTAATTTATACTTTGACTGAGTTAAATAATAAAATTCTGCCTTTTAGTTTGGCTAAACTATTGAGAAGTTACTACTCTGGAAGACGCTGTTGGGGACTTATTAATCGATCAGATTATAAAAATACTACTTTGAAAGACAATGAAAACCACATGTAATTATTCCCAAGTAGTCTTACTACTTACAGTATACCCATGAAGTATGTAAACAAAGTTGTAAAATGTCTGTTTGCTTTGGTCAGTCATGGATGATCTTAAATTTTGGGTTGAATTTTCATCTTACAAAGCTCTCAGAATAGAGTAAGGAGTCACTGGAATGTGAGAATGTGAGACTCAGGACTGAAATATGGAGGCTAGTCAGGGACAAGAACCTACCTCAGAAAATAAGAAAATTTAATTAAGCAAATTTTTCAGGTGACATTTATCCATATTGTTTGCTCTCATTTACAGAATCACAGATACACAGAAGAGTTGAGGTTGGAAGGGACCTCTGTGGGTCATCTAGCCCAACCCTCATCCTCACTCAGAGTCACATTGCCCAGTGACCGTGTCCAGATGACTTTTGAATGTCTCCAAGGATGGAATCTCTAGAACCTCTCTGGGCAGTCTGCTCCAGTGCTCTACGACTCTCACGGTAAAGAAATTTTTCCTCATGTTCAGGTGGCAATTCCAGTATTTCAGTTTGTGCATGTTGCCTCTTGTCCCATCGCTGGGCACCACTGAGAAGAGACTGATCTCACACACTCTGCATCCTCCCTTCAGATGCTTATGTATGATCTCTCCTCAGCCTTCTCATCTCCAAGCTGAAGAGGCCCAGCTCTATCAGCTTTGCCTCATATGAGAGATGCTCCAATCCCTTAATCATATTAGCAGCTCACCTCTGGACTCTCTCCAGTAATTACACATCCCTCTTGTCCTGGGGAGCCCAAAACTGCACACAGTATTCCAGATGTGGCCTCACAAGGGCTGAGTAGAAGGGGAGGATTAACCTCCTTTGACCAGCTGGCAACACTCTACCTAATGCAGCTTAGGATAATATTTACCTTCTTGGTCACAGGTTGCATTGCTGACTAATGGTCAACATGTAGTCCACCAGGACTCCTGGGTCCTTCTCTGCAGAGCTGCTTTCCAGCAGGTCAGCTCCCAGACTGTATAGGTGGTGGACGGTATTATTCCTGTCAAGGTACAGTACCCTGCACTTGCCTGTTGAACTTCATGAGTACCTCTCTGCCCATATCCACAGTCTGTCCAGCTTCCTCTAACTGGCAGCAAAGCCCTCTGGTGTATCAGCCACTCTTGCCAGATTTGTATCACCCACAAACTGCTGAGGCTGACTGTATCCCTTCCGCCAGGTCACTGATGAATAAGTCAAATAATAGGACCCAATACTAACCCCCTGGGGAATATCCCTAGCTACAGGCCTCCAACAAGACTTTGTGTGTGATCTCAACCTTCTGAGTTCTGAACTTCAGCCACTTTTTAATGCAGACTATCTGCTCCTCTAGCCTGCACTTTTGAGCTTATCTATGAGGATGTAATGGGAGACAGCACCATTCAGCACAAGCAACTCGAATCTAGGGGCAACTTACAGCTAAATAACTTGTGGACGGACTTGTCCATACTGTCCATCTCAAAAAAATTAATGATGAAAGTTGATTGCTATGAAATAGTCTCATTAGATCATGTACATCCAGATGGAATTTTTTTCTTCAACCATTTGTTCCTTTTCTCCAAAGACATCAATTCTATCAAATCAACCTTGGTGCGGATGATAAAATGACTGTGATAAGAAGACATATTGGCTAAATTTTTTATGTTAGTACTCAGATGATACACTTTGCATATTTAAAATGTGCCCTTATTTCAGAATTGTTGATCTCCTACAATTTTCCAACCAACTATCATGTCAAAGGATTTGAGAGAGGAAAGATAGCTTTATAAAGAAAGAGCAAAAAAAAAAAAAAAAAAAAAAAAAAAACCCTGGCAATGGGCAGACAATGGCTACTATAGGATGCAATAGCTGTTTACAATATTTGAATTGTGTAAACACCTAGGAGGCACAGGATTTGTTTAGAGATGTCCAAGGGAGCATAACTAGGAATAATGGAATGAAAATGAGCTAAGAAAAATGCAGGCTTTACATCAGAAAAACTTCCTGTGAGGTCTATTAGGCTGTAGTAATCTCCCTGAGGAAGTATTGAAGCCCATCACTTGAATAATTTAATACTACACTGGGTAAAGCACTCAAGAATATACTGTACAGAACAATCCTGCACTTCCTTATTAGAGATTATAGATGGATAAACTACATGTCTTAATTGCACAGCATTTCCACAGATTTGGGGGTCCAACTTGCTCAGCCTGAGTATGACAGGGCTGCTTTCTAGAAGTCTGCACCAGCTCTGCAATGAAAGACTCCCTAGGTCTCAACATGCACCCACCTGCTCTTTTCCCCATCAAAACATCTTGAACAATAAGTGGCATGGGAGACGTTCTCCTTTTTGGATAAATTTGCTTTTTTTTTTTTTTTTTCTGGGTACCTGCATTACTAGATGATTGAAATTCAGTTTGATGTGAGGCTTTTCACATTGTTGACATATTACCTGGTCTATGTCTGTTAGGAAGTACTGGTCAACAGCCCAATAAGATCTAGAAAAAGCAGTGTTTAAGATAATTATTTTAAAATTTGATATACCTCTAACTTGTGTTCTGAACATTTGGGAAGGAAATCAACTATGTTTCTAATATAGCCAACTCTACGTACTCACCATGAAAACTTCAGTTTTCATATCTCGTTTGATATTTGTTATTATCATTGGCATTGACTGTATTAAAAAGTGTAGGATAAATATGCTCTGTGGCCATTTTTTGTGCAGGAAATGCATATCAGTAAAGTGTTTTAATGAAACTGTCCATCAGCAATGAGGTGTTTGGCCTTTGATGGCCTGTTTTAAGCTGGAAGGATAATCACAAAATTTCAGTGAGAGCCTCACTTTTAGCACCGCAGATCTGCCTTTACAATACATAGTACACATAAAGCAGTAACACCGTGTTAGAAAGTAACTGTTTAAAATTATGTTCATATCCTCTACTTGTGATCAATGACCTACCCAGTTCCTGTGTTTTATAGATCAACATATCAACTAGGGATCATATCGTATAGGGACATTTTCAGTGTCATCCTCTTCAGCAGTCGCAGGTTAGAGGGAGGGTCTCCAAGAGGACAACACAACTGTGCAGGTTAGAGGGTCTCCAAGAGGACAACACAACTGAGGTGATTTTAGTTGTTTCAGGCAACTTATGTGATGGAGAGGTGAGGCCTGGAAGGACTTATCATGTGGACAAACAAAACAAGCAGACTGAAGCATTACTAAAACATAGTTAAAAATCTAGTTCTGAACTACTTTTGGGAAGCAGCTTAATCACAGTAAGTTTCTATTTCACTCTGAAAAGGAAATAAACATTGCAGAGAGTACATCTAGAACCTCAGGTGTTATTTGGCTATGGTATACTGTTATTTATTATTTACTGATATAGTATTATTTATTATTATATCTCTCCAGGTTCACAAGGAAAATCTTATCACTTTTGTATGGGCTGTTTTGTTTGTATGTATGTGCATTATAAATGAAAGTCCTGGAGATGATGGAAACCATGAACTAATGGTTGTTAGTCAGAAAGAGAGATCTTCAGTTCCCTACATGGTTATTGATTTACTTGGTGCCATTCTACAGGTCTTCTGGCTCTGTTTGCTTTAATCCCTCACCTGCAAAATAAAGAAAATGTTTCACAGAGTTGTTAAGTGCATTAACCGTAGTAAGCATTCAGACAGTACAGTCACAGTAACTATAACAAGGGATTGAAATATATACTTGAAGCTGGAAATAGAAATGGCTCCAACTTATCTAAAGTATATATTAACTTTATTTCTTATAATCTATGAGAAGTAAAGGAGCGAATACCTCTAGAAAATACACTATAAGGACCCTAACTCACTTTCCAGCCTCAGTCTTGTCCTACAGAGTTACAGTAATTTTGATTATGTTTTATCATTACCCTTTGGTGATTTTGTAGCAAATTCAAAATATTCACATAAACTGTGAAAGAGAAGTTTCCTTAAATTGTAGTTTAGTTGTTTACTGGAGCACAGTGAACCTCCTCCCACCAAAAAAAAAAAAAAAAAAAATCAGTACACTTTTCCAGCTGCTGACAAATTTAGCGGTTGATTGATATTCTCACCTAGGACCTAGGATGTTAAGTTTTCTATTATACAGAACAACGGAGCACAAAGCTGAATGAGGTGAAAAACTTTGAAATGACCTGTTTTTAATAAATCTCGGATTTTTTGATTAAAACATGTATTGGATGTTTGTTTCTTGGCAGATTTAAAATTTTTAGAAATTGAGAGAGACCCTGGTTTCTTACGCATTGTCTCATGGTTAGAGGTCTAGTTGCAAAGCTGCTTCATATGGCAAGGAATGGATATTTCTATAAGCAAGAGTTTGCAGGGTCAAGGCTTATGGTTGTAATAGAATACTCCGGCAGGACTAAATAACACAAAGAATAAAATGAAAAACGCCAGTAAATTAAAATAAAGCTGGAATACACTCAATTAGCTAAATTAATATTGATATCTGTCATTATAAAGTACCCAGGGCTGTATAATTTTGTTCTAATCCCCCAAATGCACAACTAAGCAAGTGAGAGAACATATATTCCTACAACCCCCAGTGGAGACATTGAGATTATGCATGTTCTCACTAATTTAAAGAGGGACTTTCACACTGGGATACATTTTAAAAAGAGAACATTTAAATAAAAAGCAATTTGGTCTGCCTGTAATTGTATTCCCCTTGCTGTTATTGCTAATTATTGAAGATATTTGTGCATGAATGGGTGAACTTTATTTTTTTTTCTTTTTTAATTTTAAATGGCTCTGTCTCCACTTCCACTCAATCCTGCTGAGATCACAGGGTCAGGGTCGTTCTTTCATATTTCATTTTACCAGTGTCAGCCAAGATCGCAAAGTCAGCAAGCTCAAAGGGAGGGAGGCATAAAAAATGCCTGACTAAAATCTGAAGCCAGTCTTAAGCCAACCATATTCAAATTAGAATTAAGATCAAAAGATCAAAAGCTTGGACAATAAGAGTGATGAGTTTCTGGAATAAATTCCTTGCAGAAATTGTGGATCTTTTTCTCTCCTTATGCCTGTGTGTCAAGCCTGGATATTTTTTGAAGCTCGACCTTTTAAATCAAGCCCCATTTCAGCCAAATGGATGTTACTGGGCTGAATGGAGGGGTAACGTATTTATTTTTACCATATAGACAGCTAGTTATCTAGTTGCCCTTTATGGCCTAAAAGTAGGTGAACGTAAACTTTGACCTACTTTAGTGAAGCTCAGAGTTGATAGAAGTGCAGTGTAGATTATTATGTTTATAACTCATGTCTAGCAAAACATGCAATACCTCTTATGACTTTCCATACAAAGCAGGAAAACCCCGTGATGAGTGCTGCAGACAGAGCATTCCTATCCAAACTGTGGACAGCCCTTTCATTTTTTATAATGTGGGCATGTGGATTACAAGTGTGGAGGAAAACTGGTGGCTCCTTGAGAGTCCAAGAAAAATTCTCATGCTGGGTACACATTTTACGGCTACCAGAAGAGAGACTGTGTATCAAAGCCTTTGTGTAAATCATATCTCTAGTTTTGGGAGAGAGTGGGATAGACAGAGTTGCTCTAGCCAAAGCTACTAGGCAATCCCAGGCCCCTGACACATATATATATACATACATACATAGATATATATATACATATATATACACCAGACCAAGGGTAGAAGATTTTACAATTCTGTAATCCTGAATTACTTGTAGAGTTCTCTTCTTTTCATACAGAAACATAGTATATATGTGATTAATAGCATCAGATTGCCTGGCAGTCCTCCATAATAATATATCTGAAGTTTGAATTTTAGGAAGCGTATTTTGTGCAAAATGTCACAAGTATTTCCTAACTGAATTATCAGGTATATCAATGTGCTAGGATGTTTTTAAAGAGATGCCTTGTTTTGTAAGCACTATAATTTCCCTTAGCATATTTCATTATCTTGCTGATTTGTTATACATATCCTGATATGTTATATGTCTGAACACATTCTCAGTATATTTCTGCTAACAATAATAATTTAGTAAATCAGCATGTTTAAGTAAAGGTACCTCATCTGATTTTAGTTTTCTGCTACATTAGCCTCAGATCTGGCCATTAGATTACTTCTTAATACTGCAGCTTTTTTGTACTTCTGCTTATGTTGCTCAACAGTTATATGAACACAGTAAATAAACTAGAGCTAGGGAACATGAAATTAAAAAAAAAAACTATATATCTGTAAATAGATACAATACTTATAGCACGAGTCAGGAATAAGTTGTGGAGTCCCTTGTTATGTTAGGATTTTCAGGCTAGTTATGCTAGATGTAGGTGTGCTTAGCATCATTTTTTTGGCACTGAGGCTGATTGGCAAGCTAGAATATGCCCTACTAAATTCTCATAGCCTCCAAGCCCGAGTGACTTCATCCAAACTACCTATTGGGAATGGTTCTAGCTTGTGCTGGAGCCAATTTGTGCTTGGAAATTACCTGAGAGAGCTCTAATTGGGATGAGCCAAAGCTGTGCTAAGGACTGTTCTGATGGCTTAAGAGAGCATCTTATTTCAGGTTTGGTAGTATTTCCTGGCAGTTTAATTTCCAGTTTAATTTGATAGTGGTGGCATAATTTATGGATTCTAAAAGCCATAAATCATCTAAAAAGGTATCAGATAAATAAGAAGAGAATGAGAGTAATAAAAAAAAATCTATTACTTGTGAAGATACAAATAAGCAAATATAAAATTTACTTATACATAAAGATATAAAATAAGTGGTACGGAGTAATAGAGATTGTGAGAATTTCACTGAACGCTTGTTTTGGTCTCACATCCTTCCTTGGGGATCTACTCCCAGCCATAACTGGGAAAAGAATACTTTTACAAGATATATATACTTTTTTTCCTTCAGGGACAGATGTGAAAAAGAGAGAGGATTGAAGGAGGTCCCATGAAAGGATCTTTCCCAATATCAGAGCATGGGTATGAGGAAAAGTATAGGGTTTTGCTTTGAAAAAGGCAATCTATGCTGGACTCCTGGAAATAAATTCTGCTTGTGGATGATTTCCTGCATCCAGCACATAAGATTGTGGAGCAAGGCACATGTTGCTGGGAAAATGTGTAGTACCTGTGCCATAGGAACAGAGCAGCAGACAAGACCTAGTGGATAGTGCCTGAGAGGGGATTAAAGGATCATGGCAAATCTTTGCCTGGAGCTCTAGAAAAGCAATTATGGAGGTGAGTTAATCACTTTCCATTACAGATGAACTGCTATAGCACATAATCCTGCCACTCTAATACTTTTAAGAAGCAGCTGTATGGAAAATATGAGATAACAAGAGTATCTGGTGACTGAAGATATTCAAAAAATTCATAGATTTTCAAAATACTGACATTTCCTGCACAGTCTTTTGAAAATATAATGGATTTGGAAAGTACACGCTCTCTGTCTCTCTCTGCATGCATATATATGTATCTATATATGTATGTATGTATCAAAATAATGTTCAATCAAAAGCAAAGAAGCCAATTGATGTCATATAAAACTATGCTGGAAGGATGAGATGTTGTGCACTTTTTGAAATTGGAAAGGCAATGCTAATAGTGTTGTTAAATATAAACAGAAGAGTTAACTTCCATATCTTCTGTCTAAATGTTACATTTTTCATACGTTAGCTATTCATTTGCTTACAGATAGAATATTGTGTTTAATTTCATACTAAAGTTCTCTTTTTTGTTGAGCCATTTAATTTTCTGATTAATGAAAATGACTTTGTTTTGCACTCACAAGCACATCAGTCTTAAATGGGATGTGTCAGAAAGTCAGTGCCTATAACAAAAACAGCTGAACGAGGAATTGGAAATTCAGAGCGGTATGTGCCACAGGCCTGGTTCACCCCTGCCACTGGTGTGATTCAGGGATAACCCTCTGAAACTTGGTAAAGCTGCGCTAATCTAAAATCTGTGCACATGTGATGAGAATCAGTCTTAAAAAAAAACACTGCATTGCTTTATGAATTAGTGTACACTTCAAAGGTATTTTTATCAGCTCCCTCAATGAATAGAAAATGCATTTGCTTCTGATACAATAAAGAGCTGCAGTAATGTTTATCAGAAGCATATTTAGCATGGACAGATGTTTTGCAAATTCCAAGCAGTTATATCTTTAAAACATGCTTGTGCACCTGGTATTTCCGTTTGCTATTCCAGTCCTGTCTCTCTTTTCAACAATGACTGAAAATTGTGCCTGTATTTACCTTTACCTTTTAAACTGGTGGGTATGAACAGATAATATGTTGTTACTCAGGGATTGACAGGTGTGACTAACCAACCGGAGGAAAAAAATCCATTGCTTTTAGACTAATCAATATTAGCCTTCATCCCAGCTGCTTGATCGTGGATGTTGCAAAAATGCATCTGAAATCACTCTCAAAAGGAACACTAAACATTTATTAAATCTGAGACAGAACCATTACAATCAACTAAAGCTCAAGATCTGCTGAACACTTGAAACTATAATTTCCAAATATCTTTCTTTTCTTTAATTGAGGTTTGTTCTGCTGACAGATGAATGCACCCTCAGCTGAATTTGAATAGAACTACGGCAATAATCAGTGATGCTATTTGAATGAAAAACCATGCAGTTTGGCTCTCTGCATGGATATGTCTAGGAATGTTTCTCAGACAGACCTGACTCTTACTTTTCCTAATTAAAAGTGGTAATAACTATTTTATTGGATATAAATTAGACTTTTATTTGACAAACTTAATTTAATGTGTGACCTATCAGCTTAATGATATTTTGATGCTGGGCACAACTAAACATAAATTAGAGGAGAGTGAGATGTGTTGCAATAAAGGAGCGAAGTGAACAGCTAAAACATAAAATAAAAATGAAGGATAAAAACATTGTAGCTAACGAGGTTTGCAATTAGTCTGGAATAGAATCAGAGCAAACTTTGCAGAATATCTCCTGCCAGACTAATTTTTTAAAATCAAATATATGAATCTTTGATGTTTCTGATAGATATGATTTGATTTCTGCAAGAAGTTTTAGAAGTGAATGTACAAATAGAGAATGAAAGATTTGATGTTTGAAGTCTCGTAAGAATACCTCCCTCATATGTGCTTTTCATCTGTTGTTCTTTAAGCACTACCAGCAGATAGTTAAGCATCCTCATCCATGCTGTACAAATGAGGGAGCTACTAAGAGTATACTGCACATTTGATGAGTATTTGAACAAGAAATATCCATCCTAAGAACAAGGTGATGCTGCTAAGGTTGATTTGAGTAGCCCCATGCAGGACAGAGATATTCTGTGGGTAGTGGTATCCATCAAAATTTCTCAGGCTCCAGCACATGTCCCTGACTTGGCTTCTTCCAGCTTTCTGCTGCCTCTAGCACCATGTGATCAGATTAGGAAAGCAAGAATTACTAAATCCTTCTGAAAGGAAAACTCAGCTTTGCTACAACAGGGGCAAATGAGATTTGTAGGCAGCTTTACTTCAGATAATCAGAACTATCCGAATAGTCTGCAGGTAAGATGACATTTGGCTTCCAAAAAATGTATTGGTGCTTAAAAAATTAGCATTTTCAGTGTCATCAGGATGATCCAGTCACTTTAAGTAGATTCTTGGATTCATTTCCAAGAAATGTAGAGCAGTAAGGATTCTTTAAAAGCAATTCAAAAAGCTAAAACTAAATCTTTATCATTGCCTAAGCGAGCAGCGCTTCAAACAGTCAACAGCAAACATTAGGCAAGTCTGTTTAAAGGGATTTCCTCCCTTTTCTGACCTTCACAGGAGGTAGTTTTGTGTCTTTGAAATTCAGAATGTGAACTCCTATCTAATGGTAGAAGAAAACATTCTCCACAGAAAGGAGAAACCTGAGTTCTGAATCCTCCTTACCTTTTACAGTGTTATCCAGAAATGCTTTAATGTGTCGCTTTTCCAAGAGAAGACAAAAATGAAGACTGTCTTCCTGCCAGGCCATGCTCTTCTCATAATGAGACAGACTCACTATCCTTTTCACTTGCTCTCTTTAAGGCATGAAACTTGTACTTTTTTTTTCTGCACGATAGGAAGGTCTTGAAGACATCACATTCTAATTCAGCTTATTAATTTACAGCATTTGCTTTGGATATGAACTCCAACCCCCTGCACCAAAGAAAGTCTAGGTTTCTCAGGTTAGGACTTCTAACCTTGGAAAATAGTAATCGGTGATACTGTTTAGAAGTGAAATCAGTGATATAATATCAGTGATAATCAGTGATATCAGTAATATCAGTAAAATATCAGTGATATCAGTGATATCAGTAAAAAAAATAAAAATAAAAAAATAAAAAATCCAGAGATCATTCTGATCTTTCCATGTCTGAAAAACTTAATGTCTGGAATAAATGAGGTTTTGGAATTCAAGTACCTCTAAGACCAAGGGCCCTGAGTAGTAGGCTCTGTGGTTGATTACAGACTAGCAGCTACACTCTGCTACAGTCTGAATGGTGCTGTGCTATTAGTTTCTCCTATAGTGTCTGTAGCACTACTGTGGCTTCATTCAGAGCTCCCCAAATCAGCCAAAAAACACCATCCTTACAACAGAGGAAATTCACTAACTGAAATAACAGTGGTTGGCTCTTTTCTTTTGCTTTATTGCTTTTTTAATTTTGTTTTACTTCAAAAAGAAGAAGAAGAAAAAAAAACTCCACAGTACTACATGCAAAGCATACACATCTTCACCACATCCATAGATCTGCAGAAAACACAAATCTTCACTAATCTGGAGAATGTGGATTAGTGGACTTTCATTACTTTTCAAATTGCCCAGGCTATTGAAAGAACTCTTTGGGTAAATATGAGTTTATTTTGTTTTTACTGACTAGGAGAATGCATATTTCAACCAACTTATATACAAAGAAAGTACTAATAGCATAGGAAACTAGATAAAGCCTTGTATATCTCAAAGAAATAATTAATCCACTGCTCTAATAAATCAATAAGTGAACATCTCCAAGTGACTGTAGGGTGCTAGTGAATGAAAACCTGTCTTATATACAATAAGACAGGTTTAAAAGTAGGGTATTTGAACACACCAGTAAGTCAGAAAACTGGAAAGTTTTAGCCTAGAAAGAATATCAGTATGAAGTAGAATTTATACCAGTGTTATGAGCAGGAATCTCAGATACCCAGCTGAGGAAAAGATTGAAAATGAAATGAAATGTAATAGAGATTTTTTTTTTCCTGGAAATCTTTGAAGACAAGAAATTGGAAACTAAATATGTATTTCTGTCTCCCTTTCCATCCTCTTGTTGATATGTTTGTAGGTGCAAACAGAAGGAGGTAGAAAGAAAAGGAAGATGAGAGTATATAATGCATGCCTTTATCCGTATATTCTGAGGGCAGCAAGGCTGGATTTTAGCAGACACACATACTTCAGCCCCCTTCCTGCCACAGCTGCTGGCTAGTTTCCATAGTAGCTACATAAAAACACTGTGAAGAGGCAAGTGGAGTTTTGCCACTATACAGCTTCCAATTTCAGAAGAGATTTGGTCAGTGGCAATATCTCCTTTCTGCTCCCTTGTCAGGTCTCCCCTTACCATTGCCAATCTCCTGTAGACTCAGATGGACTTTAGAAGACTCAATTAAGAGCAGACATCCATGCTGATAGTTCTGAAGTGTGTGGCCTTACATTTGGTAAACCTTTGCTTAAAGGCTTTGGGATTCAGGGTTTAAAGTCTCTACACCTACCCAAACCAACACATAAAAATACTCATTTTACATATATTCCCTAAAAAACAGCTTTACACATTTCTTGACAGGCTTTTTCAACCTTCTTACATGTCTTCCTAACTTCCCTGAAAAATCCAAGCTGCCTTGGCATTATGCATCCTCTATAGGTCTCTTGGAGTTAAAAATGACAGCTACTGCTGTGAGGGGAGAAAAATACACTTCTTAGTTATTTTTATGAGTCTTGTACAAGGGAGAAAGCCATCTGGTTCAGGAAAGCAGAAACAACTGGGTATACAGAGATACATAAATAATTCCAATGGCAGGTTACAAAAGATCCTGATAGTTGTCTAAAGTAGACTCAGGTAGGATATTGACAACTGCAGAATTTCTTGTTAGCTTGAAAATGTTCACAAGACCTTACTTAGGGCATATATATGTAACCGATACCTGTCTGTCTCTCATAAAATGATCACAACTTTTCAGTGGGCTATTATTTCAGGACATAGAGGGAATGGTGAGTTGTATGTGAAGGATCAGGTTCAGTCTTTTTAATGGGCTAAATCTTTTCTTTCACAGGATTTCAGGGGAATGAACTTCTAAAACAGGACTGCTTTTATGTATAGTAAAGTTTATTAGACTAAATTGGGTTTATGAGTTATAGAATTGTATAAAATTATGGAATAATTATGGAATAATATTTTGAAAGTGACTTCCAGAGTTTGTCTAGACTGGTCAGTGTCTTAAATAGGTTCATCTAGATTTTTTTTTTTTTTCAATTTGTGTTCTGTTTATGACTGAAAAAGGAGATTCAGTAATTAACCTTCAATCAATCAATCAATCCCTGTGCAGGATTTTTTTTTTCCCTACTAACGATGTTTGACCAAGTCAAGAATTACTTTTCCCCCATATGCTTAGGTTTGAATGGCCAAAATGGATAGATTTGTGTGTTTGTGTTTCTGTATGTGTGCATGTGGGAACAGTAAAGTACAAAAACATTTATTTCTTCATCTGTTCAGTCTTAAACACCAGCCAATTTCTAAATCAGCATGAACTTCTACCAAATAAAGGCAGCAAAGTTTCATACTTATCATGCATGAGGTAATTGCTTCTATAAGGTATTAACTGAAATTCTGTAAACAGTTGTGCATATATGAAAATTGAGTATCTGAATCAAGGTGGTGCATTTGGCTTTAACTCTGCAAAATTCTGTGTGTGAAGTTTAAGGGTTTCTATACTAAAGTTGAAAGCATTTTGTCACAAAGCTGAGTTCATTTAGAAATGATAAAAGTGAAACTGTGTGAATTGAGACTGATGAGAGCATTTATGCTGTATTGGTGATGTCCTTCCTTTTATATAGTTGACACATATAGGTTGACTGCAGCTAAAGATGAAATGGAGTTAATTATGCTATTCATAAACATTTTGACATGGTCACTTAAGACTAGTTTATACCCACTCAACATTGAATGCAGCTTCTAATGTACTCTGCATCCCCTGAAGTAAAGAATATACATATGTCTATACATGTAAATTATTGTTTTATCATGATCCTAGTATCAAGAAGTATCTTTAAAGCCTGTTGTGGCATTTGAAAAGCTTTGTGATCAGCATACAGTGAAACCAAGTCAACAGTCTTGTGGCATGTATAACAGATGCATTTTTTCAGGCTAAATTATTTGCTTGTTTTATCATCATAGCGGCAGTGTAGCTGTATACATGCTCCTATGTTTGTCATATTTTGCATCAACTTCTACCCACATCAATTTATGTTAACCAGTATTATTTAAAATCTGTTTTTCACAAGTCATAAGAAGACTTTTGCAATGTGATGAAATTAACGTGTGTATATTGTGTCTCTAAACAGCTTGCTTACCAACTCCTCTGAGTCCCTACCTGAGTTAGAAATGCCTGCCAGTCCCTTGTGAGATTCACGAGGGTTTATTAAGGCTTTCTATGAGTTTCTTCTAGCGAAAATGTCAGTGGTTAGTATATAACTATGTTAGGATAACTTATAGCGAGCTTGAAGCAATTTATGGCTTCTCTGTGAGGGGGGTGATACAGAATCTTATTATGTAAATTTGCTAAACCGTATTTCACTTGAAAGTTTTTCCTCTTTCCATGACCAGCAGACTGAGCAGAGAGAAACCAATACGCCCCTTCCCGACACCCTTAAACGTGACGACCATATCAAACACTGCAGTTAGTTTAATGTGGAGTTTAATTACCGCAAAGCCTTACGACATTAAATCCAAGAAGTGTGTTGAGGAGAAAGAAAACGTTTGAATGTGCATTTTCTTGGTGCTGTTTTTTTCTTTTTAGCTCTTTGCCTGCTCTTGATTATTTAAGAGTTTTATGCTTGCCATAATTCATCTCTAATATTTAATTGATTCCTCCAGTTGTCTCTTACTGCTCTGGGCATTCTAATCAATTAAGGATCTTCACTGAACTGTGGCCTCCTATTTTCCCTCCTCCACCTTCCTTCCATTAAGTCTCTTGAGCGTGACTG
This sequence comes from Tinamus guttatus, assembly GCF_000705375.1. Next base: position 127,978 of record NW_010583630.1, read on the forward strand.
CATGCCTGCTTGTGTTTACATATAGATGTGCTTGCTTGTTCTTTGAACTTGAATCAGCTTCTTTCATTTTCTTTATCTTAAGGGTGCTTATCTCGCTTTGAATTTCTCCACAGTCCTGTATTCTGTGGGGCTTGCTTTTATTTCCAGCTAACCAAAAAGCTGCTTGCACAGCACCCAGTAGCATAAATAGTATTTCTGTAGTGTTTATCAAGCAATCTCATGATATTATTACATCGATATATCTATAATGATTCAGTGTCATAACCAAAGTTATCATCAGGCAGCAAGAACCTAAATAATCCACTAAGATCCCATAAAGTCTTTCAAATAATTTAGTTCCTTTACATGTCTCTAAGATTCAACTGGTAGCTAAACTTCACAAGTTTTCTTCCTTGCAAACCAATGTGTCTTTTTCTCATCCCATATATTTGAGAACCTATCTCTCAGATTTAATCTCTGTGTACTCCAAAGCCATAAAATTCCAATTGTTAATGCCTTTACTGCTTGATTATTGTTGCCCTTGACTTCTGGTGTGCTGAATATTTAAAGATGAGGAGTCAAATCCTCAAATATCATCAAAAAAGCCCCATCTCTGCCTTCAACATTTGAAAAATACACTTTAGTAACTATGAGTCAGAATATGGGACTTTATTATAGTGGCCCTTTTATAACTAAAGAAGAGAAACACAGAGACTTTGAGGATTAAGTAACTTGATTGTTCTGCTGTGATGTAATACAATTGTTTGTCTAACACAAAAATCTTCCTCTCAATAATCTTTATATTTCTTTGCTTGTATAAAGACAATATATGTAGTATTATTGCTGCTCCATAATTTTGTATTATACATACCACAGATTAAGGAGTCGCCCAAATGCAGGCACCTCTCCTTGGTTCCTGAATGTTGTATACACTTTTCAAACGCAGCAGACCATGGTACAGGACAACACATGGCAGAAAAGCTGTTGCACTCTTCTAAAAAACAAACAAACAAACAAACAAACAAACAAACAAACAAAAACCCAACCACCTTGTATCGTTTCCTTCCACTAACTCTGGGAGTCATAGGAGAGTCTAAGCATCTAGAAACACAGGAGCTTGCAAACAATTGTGTCATCCCTAATATTGTTCTACATTTTATTCTTGGACATTTAGATTTAGGTAGCTTCCCAGGTGAAAGTTTCTGAAGAGGATAGCCTGGATAGCCTATCCTTGAGTTTGCACTGAATCAAAGTCTAGATATTTCTCCTCTTCTCACCACTCTGCCTCATCCCATCCCATACTGCATTCATTTTCCCCTCTCTAGAATCCCCAGGGAAAACTTTTAAAATACTGTAGTGCTCCTCTGTTTGCTCATGTTTTTTTCTTCTTGAAGGGATGGCATTAAAGTCCTTTCCCCAGACACTTCAGCAACTGTTAGAAAAAAGAAAATGTATCTGATGATCTCTTTTTTCTTTTTTTTCTTCATAATTGCTAAGCTGGTCAGCAATGATCTTTTTCTTCTTTTCCTCAGTGTTTTTTTTTTTCCTTTGTTCTTACTTTTGATAAACTTATAAGAACTCATGGGAGACAAGAAAAGACCTAAAAGACTTAAATTATTTGACTGAAAAATGTGCTGCCTTTTTTATTATTTCAACCTTCTGAGGAAAAACTACTCATTTTGCTTTTATGCAAGATAGCAAAATGCTTACTGGATTAGGATACTTTTTCAGTCAAGTACATTTGTGTTTCATTAATTGAATGAAAATCAAATTTATTTTGCAAGAGTAGATAAACTGCTCACTTAAAATTGAGGAGTTTATACAATAGTTGTTTTACTGACTGCAGAGCCCAAGGTCTATACTCTGATGGCAATGGAACAAAAATTGTCTGCCAATGATTTCAATTTGATTGAAGGCTGTAGGCAGCTTGGACTTTCAGAGCTGGACAATTTCAGAGTTGCTTTCTCTTTTGTAGAGACAGGTGATGACAGAAGAGACTTTATGGCAGTTGTATATATCCTAAAATTCTTCAGTGATTGGCTCAAACTAGTTCTTAGAGCATTTTGATGCTAACAGGGCTGTCCAAATCAGCCCTGAGTCAGTCCTGACGCAGTCCAGTGTCTAGCTGATGTTTCTTTAATTTGTCAGTGTTTAACTTATCCTTCAAGCAGACATGCACTTGAACACATTCTGCATATACTCTTGCAAATATAATATCTTCAAAAGTAGGGTTTAGCTGGTAGCTCATTTTGAATCAGACTAAAAAAAAATAAAAGAAACAAAAAACAAACAAACAAACTTGAACCTTCTGATTTGAACATCATCTGCCTATGAAAAAATTCCAGTGATTGTCATGATGATAAAAAATATATATATTTTTGGAAACAACTGTACATACTTGTGTCTCCCGTGTAGATTGGAGCAATGTAGGTATAAAATGAAAGGTAAAGAACAATTCCTAGAGAATCACAGAATGGTTGAGGTTTAAAGGGGCTCTGGAGATCATCTAGTCCAAGCAGGATAGCTTACAGCAGGCTGCGTAGGACCCTGTCCTGGAGCTTTTGAATATCTGCAAGGAAGGAGAATCCACAACATCTCTGAGCAACCTGCTCCAGTGCTCTATTATCCTCACAGTGAAAACATTTTTCCTTATGTTCACACGGACTTGCCTATGTTTCAGTTTGTGCCCACTACCTCTTCTCCTATCACTGAATACCACTGAAGAGCTTCTGGCCCCATTCTCTCTACACCCTTCTTTCAGGTGCCTATATGCATTGACAAAATCCCCCCTCAGCCTTCTCTTTTCCAGGCTGAAAAGGCCCAACTCTCTCAGCCTTACCTCATAGGAAAGATATTCCATATCCTTCACTGTCTTAGTAACTCTCTATTTTTATGAGGTTAGCATGGGATCCATCTCACCTAAATTTGTCTGCCTAAAGGTTAGGCAGCTACTTTTAAACTAGTCTCTAGGCAATGGAGAAAGATTGTAATTTTGAAGAGAGTGCTATGTACCCAATCTAAAAACATGGCATTATTGATGGAGGCATTTATCTCTTCTGATTTTTACACACACAAATTTAGGTGAGATGAATCCTATTTTAATCTTCAGCTCAAGTTGAAGTCAACTACAGGTATGCCATACCTAAGTCCACATAGTCATTGAAATCGGAAATAAAGAGTATGAAAATCTTTCTTATACCAAAACATACCAACCATGAGAAATCCAAAAATGATAGCTCCCATGCATTGTTTAGCAGACCTACTCTGCACATTCAACAGGTCTAGGACATTGGTCTTACTGCATATGCTATTGCTCTGTGCAGTCATTCACTCAGGAAATAACCTCGAAGTGACAGAATGATATATTATTACAAAGAAACTAAGTGGGGGATTTGTCACCAGTCAGCTACAAACTTACAGTTACAGAACCATAATTTATCTTAAATTTAGGGTTCTCTCCAAACTGAAACACTGTCATACATACTTTAGCTTTGTCTTGGAATGGAAACTCCAAGTCTGTCTCTGTAACAGTGCTAGAGCATAAGATCTGAAAATGCCACCCTTCTCTTTATGATTTGTCAAATAGCAGATAATTGGCTATTTCCATTTAGATACATAATTTTGCTTTTTTTTTCCATTTATATAAATAGTGTGGTTAGTTTTCTGGTGCTGTAAAAAAAAAAGCACCTCAGCTGTAAATATGAAAGGTTAGAAATAGAATTGCTTCAACATGCAAAAACAACAGGCTTGAGTTTTTGTTTAAGCACAGGAATACTGCAAATGTGGGACATTCATACAGAAAACAAATTCCTTTGATACATTAAAACCAAATAAACAAACAAACTCCCTCTTTCTGAACTGTTTAATTAACTACCTATGAAAAATATATGCCTGAGACTGAACTAGGTAATAGATGTCACCTTTGTTCTATAAAAGTGCTTTGCTAATTGAAAAATGATTTTTAAAAGACTAGTCAGCATCTGAACCAAACTATCCTCCAAAAACTTGTACTCGTGATGTTCTCACATTAATAGCTGGGAAGGGCAAAACTTTCCCTCCTTGCACCAATCAAAGCTATAGTGGCTTTTATTTGTTATTGATTCTTCAGGTACTGTGGACTGCTGTCTCTAGAGTGTGCTTGCTGACGTGGCAGATGGTCTTTATTACTCCTAAAGGTCTGTTTGGTTAATGGCACTCTAATTCTTTAGTACCACCATCTATCTACCCTTCCCTTCCAATTAAGCATTAGTGACAAATTTTTATGGCCTCTAAATCAGCATATATTATCATCAACTATGGACACAATAGTGTAAGCCACTAATTGCAATTCTGATGACTGACTAGAAGAAACATGGAAAAGATCCTGCTGATTTAAGATTGGAGAGCTCATGTGAATGGTATTTCAATGTGAACAGCATTGGAAAATGAAAATATTGGAAATATTGGAATACTGCTATAAACATGTGGGTTACTGGAGTTTGACCAGAAGTTCATACTTCTGATGTTCATATTCTAGATGTCCACTATAAACATATGGGCATGTGTGGGCACATTTACCTTCTATAGGATTATAGAAGATAAACTCACTTCCCTGGGCTCCAAGTAGTGCCTGATCCTGCACTTAAGTCATTCCATGATCCCACTGCCTTCAGTGGGGGTTACCCTGCATCTGTAATGACTAATTTTAAGTCACTGCAGAGAGGACAATAAAAGTTCCACATCTAGACATTTTTCATCAAAGAAGCCACACTTCAATTAATTAACTTAATTAACTTAAAATGTAATAAACTATAGCCATTTCATTAGACTGATAACTCATTAGCTATATTTAAATATCATATTTTCATGAAGGTTAATTATGTCTTCCTGCTTTCTTAGAAAAATTCCTCTTTTTTCAGATGAGAAAACTCTGAGGAAGGGGAGGATTTATTATCTTGGTAAAAGTAGAGTACCTCTCTACTTGGCAATCTTTAAAGTGAGTGCTCAAAATCAAAGGACATCATTGTCAAAGACTTAGGCCAAAAAGACCTGACTGCTAGGCCAAAATTATTCATATTATTTTCCTTTCTATGCTTCACCTATCAGAAGATAATTTTAATTTCATCTGAACATAATGTTACCCCTGGCTCACACTACTACTGAGATTATAGATGACTGCATTATAGTGTAAACTTGCTCTGTACGCATGCCTTGTTCTAATACTTCTTTCATGGCATTCAAGATTGAGGACAGGATACTTGTCTAGAAGGAGTTTTGATCTGACCTTATGTTCTTGGTTCTAGTGCTCCCCGTAAAGTGAACTGACATGTGAATGATTAGTTTCTTGTTCTATTTTTACTTATTTGTTTGGTCCTTGGCCACAGATTTCTTGTCACTGGAATTAGTCTCCCTTCTGAACTATCTAGAAAACGCTTCTGCAATCAAATATCCAACATTTACATATTATATATTACACGTTTTAAAATATTTTATACATGTATGTATCTCATATGTGAATGACTGCCACTGAAAGGGTTCCCCCCCTGTAAAACATCAATTTTATTCTGTATCAGATTGATTGAAATGGAAGGTTCTTTGTTTCGCTTTTAAATGTTATCCTCTACCACTCTAAACAAGCATGAACCTTGTTTTCACACACCACAAAGAAGATAGCATATATCTACTGACAAACTGCATAATATTTTGTCCTGGCAGGCAAAATAACTATGAGAGAATTGCTGGAGAAGCAGGGGACTTGGAGAAAAATAGAGCCTAACAGAAGTTCTGGCATTGCAAAGGCTTGCTTGAGGTGAGAGACAGTTAGCACTTCCAGGATGGTTGGTATGTGTGGAATCTACTTCTGCACGATTCTCTAGGCAACACAATCTGCCCTCCTAGCACATACTAATAAGAGGGAATGGAGGGTGGAGGGAATGAAGACACCACGGGCCAAACTCTATTGTACTCCCTGCAGAGGTGGCAGCCTGGTGGTGCCACACAGCTGATGGGCCACATAGTGTGATGTCTGGTGCTGGGCCAGCAATGGTGGCAGATCAGTTCCGTCTGATAGGCTTTCCTATACTGACATCAGAAACCTGTTTTCCAAATGTTGCATTTGAATAAATTGTGCTATTCGTGAACCCGACCACTTGTTTTGAAGGCGATCGGACCTATAGTCAGCAGACTGTGAGTGAATCCGATACTGCCAGAATCGAGCTTATAGCTGATCGCTTGGGAACTTAATTCGCTCCTAGGAAGGTGATCGAACAGATGGTCAGCAGCCTGTGGGTGAATCTGATACTGCCAGAGTTGGGCGTATAGCTAACACTGTATTTGGTATCGCTATTAGAGATGAGTCCAGACACCCCCAGTACCTCTAACCTTTGAGGATCGGCTGGAACGCAAGGGGATTCTTCTCTCACCAAATTTGCACCCCCATCAAACTGCAACAATAACCTCTCTTTCAGTATGTACATCCTTGAGCAGTATCGTTTTTGTTATCTAAATTATTGGAAAAAAAGCACTATTTTTCACTAGCAGTAATAAAAAGAAGTAAAAATTTCAAAAGTATATGTGGTTATGTATGCTTATGTGGTTATGTAGTTGCTTATATTCCTAAGGGAAAGTGTACTATTTACAACTTTCATTGTTTTAGACTGTCAAATTTCTCATATCCTGTTTTTTTGTGTCACTTTAAGACCAGATACCCTTTTGCTTAACTTCTGACAATCTGGGCATTCTTGAGTGTTTGTGAATGGAATACATATAATCCCACCCTTGCAAGTAATAACATACATTATCTATTTCTTCTATTTTTCCTCTCCTTATTTAAGATATTGCATAAATTTGCCATAATTTAATTTTTGTAGGAAACAAAACAACACAAAACAAAAAGGCCTGTCCGAGGGGTACATGAGCTGGTTGTGGATGTCACTTACTATAATAGCATTTCTAACAAATGACAGGTCAAAGCCTTGGGTTTCAAAGTACTTATGCATGGTGTCAATCACTTACTCCTTGCCAGTTCACATGTGCATTCTTCTAGTCATACCTTTAAGGGATGCCCCTGACTTTTCATCAAAAATTCTTTCTGTCCCTATCTCATCCAGTGGACTTCTAACTTAATGACTGGAATTCACAAAGAAGAAAATAATGACATATTTGAAAGGAAGACTTGCACAGCTATACTTTTCTGTTACTATTACTCACCATCTCCTGAATTTAAAGTACAGTTTGACTCTTTTCTCCTCTCTACTTTTTTAATAAACAGAATTTCCCTGATTCTTCAACAGAGAGTCACCTTAGGCTTTCAAGTTCAAAATAAGGGACATCATTAAAGAATCAACAGAAGCTGCAGCATAAGGGAGGGTCATGGCAAGACATTAATTTAATAGCATCCTACAGAAAACATGTAATCAACAAGAAGGATGAAACTAAATATGAGGGTAATATACAAGACCATATTTCAAAAATAAATTGTAATGAATAATAAGTTTCTGACTTTCTTTCAAAAATATCTGTGACTAGATCAAATAGTCAAATGTTGTTTAGCTTTCAAGTGCCATTTTCTTGATGGCACTCTGAAGTATGTTTGAAATGTGAAACGTGTAATGAAAGATCCAGTAAATCATTTAATATAGGCTGTACTGTGGAATCTTCACACTGTTTTCTGTGATTATCTGCAAATTTTCCAGGAAAACTCAATTGCTTCAGCGTTTCATTTTCAAGTAGCACAAAAGACAAAGAAACATGCTTATTTTTGCTCCATTACCATATTGAAATGAACATTTTTAATACATATTTTCAGTAGCTAACCATCTGTATTAGTCAGGCGCTGAATTGTAAGGATTGCAAAAGTCTTCCTTTAGGCTAAAAACAATTCAGCATTTTACTATGTTTATTGATGAACTAATGTTGTTCATGATGAATATACATTTTTTTAATATATGATTTTTTTGAACATTTTTATTTTCAGGATCACAGCAACTTATTTACTTTGGTATTTCTTGTTCACCTTTAGAAAATGAGATGTGCTAGTGAAGTGCCCATATAGTAATGTGGAGGTTTTCTAAAGTACTTGGCGTTTGTCATACTAGGCTTCCACTGAAGTCACTGGAGCTTACAGAACAGAGAATTTACTGGAACATGTTAAAAATACTGAAACATATATTGTACACTTCAGAAAATCCCACCACTATGCATGTTCTGGTCACCCAAGGTTTCATTGTATCATCTTAAAAGAAGTTTCCATTATAATTTCAGAGAAAATCCCACCACTATGCAGGTTCTGGTCACCCAAGGTTTCATTGTACCTTAAAAGAAGTTTCCATTATAATTTCAGTTGACATGGGAATGAACACAAATAGTATTTTGAGATTAAATGGTGGCACTGGAAGTCTCAAAGGACAAAGTATTTCTTCTGCATGTCTTAAAGGTTTGTTTTAAAGTCTCAGTGACAGAAATTTTATGATATTTCTCCATCATGCCTTTATGTATTCCTGTTGTGAAAGTCCTGTTTCTGAATCAAGAATTTATAATTAACTTTAGCAATAGATAGAATTTAATATTTCGATCTGGCATTATGCATCCTATTAAATAGGGATTTCAATCTATTTAGAGAATGCCAGGTCTCTTCCTCCTTTGCATTCACACACTTCATTTGCTGCCTTTGTGGAAATTAGGGTGTTCCTAGGATCATTCTAGGGTGTTGGTCTTATTGCACAGGCACTGATGCTCCTGAGAAATACTATTTTTGCATTTATTTCTGCAAAAGTCAATGCAAAAACACCCTGCTGTAAAGTTGCATGAAAAGGGGAAGGAAAAACGTGGCCTACAGACTTTAGCGATTGTCTTATACCCTAACTTCAATACAGAAAGCAGGTAACTTAGTTATGTAAATCAACAGGAGATTAACCCTGCAGTGAATTTTTAACAATACACTGATTGTCTGATCAAGAAATCAAACGAGACATTAGTGGTAAATCTTCATCTCAGCATGCAGAGAGTTACATGCTCAAATCTTGCTTTTAATAGAACTGAATGCAGTTCTTCAGGAAGTATGAAAAAGAGTCAGGTTGTGTTTTTTTCTTGTCTTTTTTCTCTCTAGGAAAAGAGTTGATATTGAACTTAAGTGAGTCTCAACTCTTCTATATTGATCTTGAGAGTGACTTTCAGCTGTCCGTAAGTATTATCTGTAGTAGCCTCCTACAGCTTGTAAATTGCTTGTGCGAAGAAATAGCTAAGACTGTTTCAAGACCATCTTTTTTTATAAGATATCTTTCCAGTAGAAAAAGCCATTTTTAAAGATGAGAAACTCTGTAGAATCAATGGACAAAATTAATTCTGAAAATAAATAAATAAAAAAGAAAGTTTCAAAATTACTTTTTACACTCTTATATTACCTTATGACTTGGCTTTAATTATAGCAGACATATAATACTTCTACTACGGTTGTGTCACAATATTTGTCAAATCATTTGTCAAATCATTTTTTGGAACTATTACAGATAGAAGTATCATCTTGAGATCAAGTGTTTTGAAAAATCCTTTAAATCTCTGCTTCAAACTTTTAAAGAAAAATTTTCTAAGATACTGTATTTTGTATACAATCTCAAAAATATCTGGTCCTGTATTGGAAACATTGATAGAGCCTTAATAAATAAAAAAACAAAATCAAATGCCATGAAAACTATGATAAGATTGTCACACTGAAATTGGAAAAATAAAGGTACTGTAAGTTTGCCTCTATTCACCTGTTTTCTCTGTTTAGCATATTCTAATGGCATGGCTTCAATTAATATGGATGTGAATGATGCTCCCCATTATAGGAGAATGTCAAGAAGAGATAGAGTTTGTATTCAAGAACTAAACTTGAGTTACATATCAGGAAATCATGACTCCCATTATACTGAATTCAGTGCGTTCACTTTGGGATTTTAGAATAACTTCAGCAGAGAATCATTGCATGTTTTTTAAACTTGCATTAGAATTTAGTATTTCATTGTTAGAAGCAAAATACTTGTGTTTAGTTTAGGGATCTTACAAAAAAAGAAAATGATGAAATTTATTTTGATTAGTTTTAATTAACCAGTATCCTCAGTTCTCAAAAGAAGCATTCAATTACTATGCAGGAAAAAAAAAAAAAAAATTTGTAAATGTCCTTTCCTTATAAAAGGGTTTAAATAATATCTGCTTTCTTTCCAGGGGATTAAAATATTTTGTTTACAACCATTATCCTCAAGTAGGTTCAGGATTTAAACAATTAATTAGGAAATTATCTCCCTGTCACAAGACTAGATTTAACTAATTCAGATTATGTGTGAAACGATAGCTGCAATATTTAGCTATATTCAGCTGTAAACATTAATATCTCTTCCAGAATTAAGTCCACTTGATAACTGCCTTGTTTTCACTGAACAATCAAACTCTCAGTGAGATTTCCCACGAAATAATCAGTATAGACTTTTGGCAATTTCTTCTGTCTTTAAAACAAGAAGACAATCAAGACAAGACTTCTTTCACAGCATTCTCATCAGAGAGGACTTTCAGCTCTTTCCAGCATTTTTGTATCATCTGGAGCTTTAGATATTTTCCAAACAGCATCTAAATGGTGACTTACAAATTAAACAATTATTTTGACTTGTAAACTCCTTTGACGATTCTTCAGATGGCAGTTATGGACCAGCTGGCAAATTAAGTCTCAGATATGTTTTAGGTGCACAAGACAAAAAACCAAAACCAAAAACAAACATAAAAAACAAAAAAAACCTACACTGGTCTCCATTGGTTTCTTATGCATTGGAATCCAAAAATCTGTCTCTGCCCAGTCTCTGAGTGGTAGCTGACAGTATTACAGAAAGATTCCCTCAAAGCAGTTCTGGATGGGCTCCAGTATATCCCTGCTTCATCCTCTTGTCTATCTCATTAGCGTAACTGTATGGCTTTTGTCATTCTTAGGTGATGCTTCCCAGTGGACCCCTGTCTCCATTTCATTCCCACAACGTACCTCCATCAGTCATATCTAATCATTTACCTTTTTCAGGTCATTTACCTGACTCTCCTCTGAATTTCCCTTCCTTTTTCTGAAGCACCTTACAAAGTTTGGAACATTTCCTTTAAAAAAAAAACTAATTTGTTTGAGAGGTCAGGTTTCCTCTTTCATATATTTTTTTAATACAGTTTTGAAAGTTTTTTTTTTTTTTCCAGTAATACTCAGATATCCTGTGCTGTTCAGATTTGTTTTGGGATACCAATGGCAGCATGGAATGTTCTGTATTACTATTCACTTTTTCGACACATTTTCCTCTCATTTATAATTCCTTTCTTTGTGTAGAACTTTCCAGCATGATTTTATTGCTGTTTATATTCATCTCTCTCTCTCTCTAGATATAGGTAGATGTATCTCTCTATATAGAGAAATAATACAACATTGCATATATATATATATATATGTATGTATGTATGTATATAAATCTTCATGAAACCTTTTCCCTCCTTTTTGCATGGAATTTTTCTTGCTTTTTTAAACTCAGTATTTCTTTTATTTATTTAAATAGAATTTGAATCAACAAATATGTTCTAAATGTTAGGAAAAAATCCTTTTCTTTACATAGAAAGATGAAATTACTATTTTTTTATACCTTATTTAGCCAGAGTCAAAATTCTGTCCTGTTTCCATTTTCTTGGAATGGATTTTGCTTGACAAGAGCTTAAAAAAAAAAAAAAGAAAAGAAAAGAAAAGAAAACATGGCCTAGTCACTAGGGAACTATTCTGAGCTTTGCAGAGTGCCTGTCCTTTTGGGGTGGAAAGTAATTCCAAGATAAGAGTATTTCCTGATAAGATATATTTAGACCTGAGTTGATAACTACAAAATTTTAAGAACGTATTGTGTACATCTAAAAGTCAAATTTGTTCCAACTAACTTGTTTTAAACTAATCTGACTTTGAAGTTAGTCCTGTTTTGAGCAGGAGCTGGGATCGGATGGCCTCCTTAGGTTCCTTCCCTCCCTAAATTATTTCACAATTCTAAGACCGATGTTTAAGCACATAGACTGTGTTAGGGTAGCATACTAGGATAACCTTTTCAGTATTTCCTCTATGACATTTGCCTTAGCCATTTACTCTTACTATAAATGAAAAATTGAGTTTAAATGATATTAGTTGCATCCAAAAGCCTGGCTTCTAAGAAGGAAAGGAGAGGATGTAAAGGAAAAAACATCAATAGACATCAGAAATGTCACTAGAAATCACAAGGTGTAAACTTAGTTTATAAAGTAGTAAAACTTGATGTCTTACATTTATCTTTTAAATTAATGTCCTGTTCTCCTTTGAGTCTAGGGAGAGAAAAACCTCTGATGGCACACATACTCCTGGCTCTGTATCCCTGCCTAGTTTGCCAGCGCCAGTCCAAAGCATATGTAACCTTGCAGAAGATTTGAAACTTCTTACTACTCACATTTGGCTGTGTTTAGAAATACCGAAAGAAAAGAAAAGAAAAGAAAAGAAAAGAAAAGAAAAGAAAAGAAAAGAAAAGAAAAGAAAAGAAAAGAAAAGAAAAGAAAAGAAAAGAAAAGAAAAGAAAAGAAAAGAAAAGAAAAGAAAAGAAAAGAAAAGAAAAGAAAAGAAAAGAAAAGAAAAGAAAAGAAAAAAAAAGGAAAGGGAAAGGGAAAGGGAAAGGGAAAGGGAAAGGGAAAGGGAAAGGGAAAGGGAAAGGGAAAGGGAAAGGGAAAGGGAAAGGGAAAGGGAAAGGGAAAGGGAAAGGGAAAGGGAGAGGGAAAGGGAAAGGGAGAGGGAAAGGACGCTAAAGCTGCAGATTTACATAATGAAGAGACCTAAGAATAGGCACTTAAGATTAAACCAGCAACAGCTGCAAATGCAATGGCACTTGTTTACGGCAGAATCTTTTATTTTTCAGAGAATGCTGACTCACCAAACAACTTATCTGGCAAAAACCTAATTTTACATTCTACTCATTATACAGCCAAGGTATTTTTGGTCAGATATATATGAGACAACAATAATTAACACCTTCGCCATTGTCTACAACAGCATCACTAGCACGAATGCAGAACATTCATGGTGCTTATGGCGGTTGAAAATATACTGAACTTTTCCAAATTAATCAGAGTTCCTTTGAAATGCAGATGTTGCATGCACATGGACAAGATGAGCACTAACATCCTGTGTCTTTTGCTGTTTATAAGCATTCGTTTTGCAGCTTTGCCACATGCATACATTACGTGTAATGGTTCTGAAAACTTCCTTTCAAATATCTTAATGATGTTATGTGGCTCGTGTAATCTGGAGTCAAACAGGAGAATAAAAGACAAAATAAATCAGATGATAAGCTTCTTCAGTATTCCTTTTTGGCTCCCCCTTTAAACATCCTTATTGCTGTGTTGTTTACAAAATACCAGCTGTGGTACTGAAATTCTTTCTATCATGCTGCCTGAACACACTCCCTGTACTCCATCTACGCCTGTGTATCTATACATCTGATGCAGATTATCTAATGCAAGTCACATAAAATGAGGAAGACCATTCAGTTCTGTGTCTGAATGCTGCCCAGTTTTAGGGTCTTGACCCACAATTAAGGATTATAGTAACATAAGTAGCTATTAAGAAAAAGATGTTATATAACATCATATCAGATTTTGTGAAGAACGTAAGATATAGGCAGACATATAAGAACATCTTAGGAGGAAATTATACAGCTAGTCTGATACACACAAACCTACTCCTCAAAGAGTACAGCTTAGTGAATGCATTGCCATTTGGTCAAAATCAATGTTGAATAAATATTCATTACTTGAGATGGAACACATTTTTTTCTTTCTTTCTTTTTATGACTATTATCAAAGACAATTCTACTGGATGTGTTCTTTATTCAAAACACTGGGATTTTTGAGTGTTCTCTAGTCAGCATGGATGGCATTCACTCAGTGCAGAAAGTTTGCTCCTGTGTTGTTTATATCGCATAAATCCTGCCTGGATTTTGTCGGCAGTGGAGTATCAATCTAGTTGTCTCTTGTGTATTATGGAGAATGTCTCACTCAGACGGTATATTTAGAACATGAGAGAAAGCATGAGCTTTTGAACTATTTCTTTGTGGAGTCAGAATTCCCCGAATTTTGCAATTTCTGCCAAGGAATAGAGGCACTTTCTTTCTCCCACTGAAATGACCAAACATTTCTAACTATATATGATGAATACCATTCATTGTTTGAGTGTTTGTTTGCAAGTATTACTATATTGACATGATATTGCTAGCTACAGTACAAGCTAATCATTTAAACTTCTTCAGAAAGGTTGAATGAATGAAGACAATCAAACTGAATGACTAAGAAAAGGAATAGCTCAGTTATTTTCTATTCTATACTATCATTCTTTTCCAGCACTTGTCTACCTTATTGAAAATACTTTTTCAATATTTTGTTCTTCACTATGTCAGGGAGAATATTTTGATTTTGTTTTGAAAAGAAAGACCTTCAGAATTTTCTCTTCCTCTTTCAGTGGTTCTTGCTCCTTTGTTCTGGCATTTGGCAAAGTCATAAATTGATGAGACCAGCATATGTGTTGTTTAGAGTCTTTTTACCAAGCTCCTTAGTTATGACACATGTTTGTACTTTTTCTGCACTATCTCTCTCTATATCATTGTGCTTCACTGCTGTATCCCATAGGGTTTTATTCAGCTTTTACCTCAGTTCTTCCAGATTTCCATTTGAAAACACTTCTCTTTCCATGTTATCTTTTCCCTCTTTATAACAATGCAGTTTGCAAAGCTAATGATTGCTTCTTTGTCTTTTACTGAGGTATGTAGATCTTAATCATTAAGGACAAAAACAGCAATATTTAGAAAACAATTCCAATAAGAAAACCAGCTTAAGAAACAAAAAAACAAGAGAGAAAAGAAAAACACTTTAAAATTTATTGTGCTGCACACATAACTGCACTGAAATTAACATATAACCTCCTTGTTCCTTCTCCCCAGGTTATGGACTGATTCCCAGAAGAAGACAATTTATTTTTTACAGTAATTTTTGTATTGATCGTAGCTATTAGTACCTGATCCACATATCAAGAGGTTATAAGAAATCCAGTTAACTTAAAGGAGTACTCTTTGTTTGAAGTGCTTGTAGGATTGCATCAGAGAAATCTTTGGCTATTCCTCTAGCTTGCCTATTACAAAAGGCAAGCTAATTTTGATTATAAAATAAACTTTTTTTTAATGTAGCATTTCAGACAGTTAAATAACAACTTTTAAAAATATTTGTCTCAAGGACATTTATAGATTCTTCCCCTGAATTACTGCACTAGAACACAGACTCATTTGAGAAGTAATGGCTTGTATTCACATATCTAAATTGTGTGACTTTCTGGAAAGACTTCACAGATTTTGCCATGCTTCCCCAGAATCCCTTCTGTCTGCTGCTGGGATGTATTCTTGGCATGAGAATTCCTCTTCTGGCCAGCACACACATTTCCTGTGTGATAAGACTGCTGAACGCAGAGCATGAGACTGGAAAGACACAGGCTGCCAACTGCAAGCTTGATCTTAGTCAAGGAACGCAGAGCATCTTGCAGACACCAATGAGCAAGGCAGCAGCAGGCAAATTTCATACCAACCCTCCAGGTTATGGATAGTGAATCTAAAGCAGCACATGGCAGTGGCCAGCTACAAATCCTCCTGTTAAGGACCTGGAAATCCAAGTGTGGCATCTGGGCCTGGCAATTGCAGCTCTTCTCTCAGATAGCCTCGAAGGCTGACTCATCTGCAGACACGAGCAGGGAAAAATGAAGGCCAAGAGGTCCATGTATAACAATCTCCTGCCAGCTACATGAGGAAGGAATGCCAAACACATTTTTGGAGTAATTCAGTCTCAATCATGTTGCTGAGGTCCAAGGATTTAAAAATACATTAGTGTCAGATGAAAGCGGAGTTGCATGTATTTGCTTTATTAAAACTCTATTAGGGATTACATTCTTAAAGCATACTATATTTGAAATAATTTTAATGCTACTTTTTCTATTTCTCCTTGACGAACTTGTGATCATTCACTACTACTCTTCTTAGAATAGATATTGTGAAAGTCAGTCATGTTTGAAATAATTTTAAGGCTACCTTTTCTATTTCTCCTTGACTAACTTTGTGATCATTCACTACTACTATTCTTAGAATAGATATTGTGAAAGTCAGGAGTAATTCATGTGAAAAGATCAATAAGGGAGTGAAGATGGAGTCCAAGGAGTTGAAAATATGAACAGGAAATTCATATAATTTCTGGTCTTATCCAGAATTTTTAAAAAACATATAAATAGTGCTTACATGGAAAATGTAAAAAACATGAAAAAGAATACCCTAACTCCATTACTTCCTGCAGCAACCAAAGAAAATAACAACAGCAAGATGCAAGAAATGTGCCTCAAATTGTGTCACTTACGAGAGGATCTGCTCTCTCTCATAGTGCTATCTTTTTCAATAGAGGACACACCTGTTGATGTTATACCTTACTGCATGAGCCTGTACAATTAACTGCCACCTTTCTGACATGTGTTTGAAATAGGGGCTATTCCCTAGTCAAAGGCTTGAGAGGAAGAAAGAAATAAGTAAAATCCTATTTTACTAAGAGCTTATAGAACTGCTGCTTTTGTAAATGCCATTAAAACAAAAATCCATAGGAAAACAGCAAACACTTTCTGAGGGATGCTGCAGCAGAGATCTGAATCCCAAGTCTGCCCCAAACAAGCTCAGGCATGGTCGTTTTTAACAAGGAAGTTAATCAATGATTAAATAGTGGATTAGGATTCAAAGTATTTGGGTCAAATTCCTCTATTTGACCTAAAGCAAAGTAGTTAATCTTTTTCTGTCTCATTTCTAAAGAGTAGGAATTCTTTCCTTCTCGTCATTAGACATTAAAAATTATTCTTAGGAAAGTGATTGCCTTACTCTAGACAGGTCTGGTAACCAGAAAAAAAAAGGCATAATTTTATTTGTTTCTGTAGCTGACACTGATATTTAAATAACCCAACTCAAAAATTTATCAGAATGACGTATATGAATAGACATTTCAGATTATATTTGAATAAGGTGGGAATGCTCTTACTTAGGCTTGAGATTTAGGCTTGGTGCCTAGACAGTGCAGAGATGGATCCCTCTATAGGTAACTCAGCTGTTTTAGTCAGTGGTCCCATAACTGAGTGAAGCACTTTATCAAGGTGCCATTTCATGGAACACATAAACTTAGACTATTGGGTTGGTCTAAAGGTCTCAATCCTGGACAACTAACAAGAGTTGAAAATTGTTTTGGTCATATAATCTCCCAATATACAAAGATGATTTGGGAAGTACTGCAATACTAATAATTTTCATCTGTAAATAAATTAATTTTTTAAAAAAGCAAGTAAAAGCCTATGCCTACATCTACTTTATCTAGACTTACATCTAGAGCTTTATATCTACTATCCTCAGTGGTATTCCTTCAATCAATATGAAAAATCTGAGCTTTTTCCAGAAGAAAAAACTCGTAAAACATTGTTGTTACCTCTAGCTATACATCAATCTCTCTATATAGTACGTAGTCACCAAACAGTTTGACCTAAGAATTTCAGATTGCCAACTGTTGATGAACCACCAACTAAGTGTTAAACATTACTAAAGCAGGTCAACAAAATTATTAGAAATTCTGATGAAAAATGGCCCATTTATAAAACAAAATTTGCATGAAAATTTCTGCTAGTAGGAAAAAATCCTACTTTCCTACCATCCTTTTTTTTTTCTCATTATTCTATTTTCTTTCTCTGCCACTATTCCTCAATGACTGCAGAAAGGGATTGGGAAGAAAGGAAAAACAACATACTAGCAATGTTTTTGTTTGTTTTATTTAAAGGTGCAAAAAAAAAGATATTTCTGTTAAAGGCTAAAAAACGAACTACTAAATTGCTAGAAAACTTTATCTTGCTAAGTAAAGTGTGTGTCAAGGAGGGAGGCAAATCCAGTTTAAACGCTACTTCTGTATAGCTGTGGCATAGGATGGCAGGTCTAGTCGCTATAGCAAATCCATTCAAGTGTATGGGATCATTTTTTGATTTATTCATAAACAATATGAGCCCAAGATACCAGTAGTTTGAACCCTTTATCAGATAATAATTTTCAGCACTGATGTGATATTTGGGTCATGCAGAGGGCCTGGATGAAATTAGTAACTCGACGGCTTCCCATTCCGCATAAACATCTGTGTTGGTCCCTAATCATTTTTGAATCACTTGTCTCTTCACTTAAAAACTCTTCCTCCATTCTCTTTTGCACAGCATTGCACAATTTATTAGGTATATAATGTGGTTAAAAGTTTTGTTATCTCCTGAAGAATTAAGCATAAAATGCTACTACATGCAGGAAGTGCATAAAAATTGATATTCTGATCTGAGATGGCAGTGTCCTAGTTGAAAAGTGACAGCATCAGCACTCAGCCTTAAGTTCTGTGTTTGTAAGAAGTACTTGAGATTTTCACTGTAAAACTGCATTTGTCATGCACCAACAATGCAAATCATTTTAACTTTGAATCTGACTCTCCTTCGCAAGTGGCATCAAAGGAAGGAAATGCAGTCAAAGGAGAGAGAAACACAAGGAAACCCTGGGAAAGCTTGTTACTTTTTAAAGGGGCTTTACAAAGATGAGCAGTCACCTGCTATTAAAAGGCAACGGTTTTTGTTCCCAGAGTACTTTTCCTTACATAATGGTGATGTCTCAAATGCTGCTATTGCTTTACCATCTTTGACTAGGTCCACTTTCAAAATCCTCACTTTCAAATAATGTCAGGGTCTCACATATTCATTTTACCAACCATATCTAAGATTCGACTCTTGGTATCTATCTGCACAGCTGAAATATCTCATGTCTCACTTACTGGAACATCCTTTTTCCCTGTCCTTGACAAATGCAATCTTGCTCAGCTGCTGCAAAGATCATTTTCCTGGCCTGTCATTTTGACCATCTCACCTCTTTCTATGACTCCCTCCACTGACTACTGCTTCGCTGCCACTTCAAGCAGAAGCTGCTTGGCTTCACTTTTAAAGCCCTCTCAAAAGCCATCCCTACTGCACAAATGATCGCTTCATTCACTAAAAAAATTGTGACATCTGCTATTGATTGGCAGGTCTCTTATTAGATTTTTAATCAAGTGTCCTTCTGATTTCTTCTTCTGTCTTTAAGCTTGGGTAGCCCTTTCGGAAAATATCCCCCACATTTCCTCATTGCTCTCCTTTCAATACTGTCATTAAAACGTTCCTTACTTTGATGCCCACATAGAGCTGAAGACAGAGAAGTAACAGATATCAACTCACTGACTCCTCATTTCAATCTGTCTGAGAGCATTTTTTCTTTTTTTGGAGGAAGGACTGTGTGAGGTTTGTTTATTTCGTCTTACAATGTCATCCTAGTCAATTATTCTAAAGCACAGTAAATGAGATAAATCTGCTGTGAATGTCTTAAGTGTCTTTCTATGCTTTTCACATTAAGAGTGATTTGAACAAGTTTTTATATTTGTTCAACCTTCTGATCCTCAAATTTTGCTATTGTTAACTTCTGTCTCTATCTTCCAGGCTAAATATTCAGCAGATTCATTTGGGCCATCCTAGGATTTCAGTTTCATCTTAATATAACTGCCTGAGCTGAGCCTATCATGAGCATTTACACAGGATGGCTGGGTGCTTCTTAAATGCAGAATCATAAGTATAATGATGGTGCCTGAAATAGAGATTTCTTCAGAAGTGATACCATATGCAATGTAACTGTCCTGTTCCTTCTGTCTTGCATCATTGCTCAGATGAAAATGAAGTAGTTAAGGCATTTTATAGGAAGGCCATAATGTCTATAAAATTTATTCCTTTGTTCACATGGCAAGAGAACACTCCAGGGTGTAGCAGAGAACAAACTTGCTCAGCTCAATAAGGGATATAGGATGCAGGCCATTAAATTAGTACTTTCTGAGCCATCTAATCTCACACAGCAGGAAGCTTTGACCATTACAAGTATTGGTTATTAACATGTTTCTTCCTTTTTTCTCCTTGTGTTTTTAACTACATCCTTAAAGCAATTCTTCAGCATAGGTGCTGTTACATTGATTGGCCCTTTACTGATGAGTATGAGCACAGATTACAGTAGCATACTGTAGGCAAAGGGCAAAGTGCTGTGGTGACTTGACAGTCATCTAGGGTGATTGCAGCCTTAATGTTGTAATTAATTGTTTTTTAATGGCCAATGTTGAGGAGAAACAAAACTAACCTGAAATGAAAAACTCTTCCTCCTCTGAAAATACCCTTTGTGCTATGTTTTCATCTAATGGTCTGAAGCCATTAGAGGATAGGTGCACACTAATATGGATCTGGTTCTAACTCATAGAATGGGTTTATGTGAATCATTTATAGCAAAATTTGAAAATTGTTGTGTACGGGTGAGTACTTAAATCCACGCACTTATAGCACTGGACTTTTTTTTTTTTTTTTCTCTAAGTCACAATAGGAGGGTGAATGCTGACCCTTAAGTACATGTGAGTGAAAATTTTGGGTTGGATGTGAAACTTGTTGTAAGTAATGGGAATTTTCAAACAGTAAATGTCTTCTTTTAGTGCTTTATGTGGCATATCTTGATGTCCTGGCTTCTGATAGATAAAGGGCCTGATATTTTGTGTTTCAGCTCACATCTTTTGATGGGATCAGAGTATGGAAAAGGGCCTGTGTGTACACAGTTATATGAAATCAAGACACAGTCCTGCATCAGGAAGTAGGAAACATTTCTGACATCTTTAATGCAGATGCAACTTCAGTCTTGGAATGAGGTCTGACCCATTCATTCTGAGGATATTGAGGTAACAAACAAAGAAAAAGTGAACCATTTTAAACTTTCTAAAGATCAATGTGTGAACATAATTGTCTGATAGTGGAAATAGAATAATGCCTTAATCAAAAAAAAATTATTGTTATGTTCTTAATAGCCCTACTTCTTTCCAATTACTAATTAATTCTAACTAAAATAATGCTTGCTTGCTTGCTTCCTTCCTTGCTTCCTTCTTTCCTCCCCCACCTTCTTTTCTTCCTGCCCTCCTCCCTTACTTCCTCTCTCCCTATCTCCCTCCCTCCCTTCCTCCTTTCCTCTCTTCCTTTCTTTTTATTCAGATAGTGTTAGATAACACTGCAGAATCAGGACAGCTGTAAGAGAAAGGGAACTCAATCACGTTTTTGTCCATTCATCCGTCTTCTTCAGTAGTTCCAGATCCAGTATCTTTACTCCTACTGATGCTGCTTACTCACAGCACAGACCAACTTTCACATCTTAAGTAAACAGAATGCCTGGAAGATATAAGTATAAATTTATTGACATTGAGTCACTGAAAGGTAAAAAAAACCCAAGATTTCAGGATGTCAGTACTATGTAGTGAATATTTAAAAGAAAAAAAAAAAGTGAAAACAAGATGTTCAGTAGCTAATAGTATTTAACCTGTACATATTTTCATTTCCACTGCTTTTTCAGAAGGATCATGAAATCATATTTTCATAAACAGAATTATAAGGGCTATGCTTGCTGGAAAGATGAATGCAGAATTCTTATCCAAGGCTGAGAGCTTAGGACTGAAATATCATTGAACAGTAATTTCTGGGAAAATCAAAGACACAGGGAAAGTTCTAGTAAACTTAGGAAATTACTTCGTATGATATAAAACATACCTGTTGTATAAAAAAAAGCTCATGAGTTACAAACAAAAAGATAAATGAAAAGGGGATGCCTTTCCATTATCTCAGTGAGATAAAGTACTCTAGCACATACAGATATCTATTCCTACTACCTACTCCATGTTTGAATTTATCAATCACAGACACTCGCATAATAACGAATCATAGAATGTATCAGTCAGAGAGTGAAATTCACAGCTTAGTCCACCCAAAGTCTGATTAAAAACATTCGCAAAAAAGTTCATGTTTTTGCTGGAAATGTCAGCAAAAGGAGATTTAGCCAGGTGAAATCCAGCTTCCAGTGTAGACCTGTGCTGCAGCTGACCTCACTTTTTCTCTGCAGTCTGAACTTTATATAACACATTGTCTATGTAATAGGTAATGGCGTTTGGAGCAATTAGCAGTGACCTGGAATGACAGTACTGCTTTTCCTGGAGTTAAGAATGTCGCTATACTTTGTTATTTTTTTCTTCATGATTAACTACAGATAGATCCTGGACATTGCATGTGTATGAGTTAAATCCTTGCAAAGTAAAGTTAGCAAATTTTTCACTTGAATTGTCCATTGTTCTTTCTTAGTGAGTGGCTTCCTGTAGTAAACATTTTTGCCTTTGATTCTTGATCTGGAGCCTGAAGCTTAAACTGGGGGACATGAACTGATTCAGAGCCAAAAAAATAAAAATAATGATAAAAAGAAGCTCCATATACATCTTCATAGACATTACAAGTGAAGGTAGAAAGTATTACAAACATTGTAGAATTAATCTGTTTGAGGTAGAAATAAATAGCTAGGAGCCTACTTTCTTGTGTGCTGTACAAATTATCTGTAGAAATCTTCTCCATATCTAGAATATAAATGTTTTTGTTTTTAGTATTTTTATGAGAGTAAACATTTCTACCTAATGTACAAATTAATATGTTAGAGAAGTGAATGTGTCTATACCCCAACAAAATAATGAAGGATGCTTTGACATTCAAAGACAGCACAAAGTGATCTTTTGAACAGCTAATTAAGCATGTTCAGGCTTTTTTATTTCATTGTGCTTCCTCTGCAATTTGTGAATATGATTTTACAGCTGGCCAAGGTGGATGGCATGACATAGCTTGACAATTTGTGTCAGAAAAGTAAACATATTTCTGAGTCATCACATAAAAAAAAAGTGTTGCTGCAGAGTTAGCAACACTTCTTGTAAAAGTATTGTCTTGATTCTCTTTATAAAGATAACATGCAGGTCACAGATAATTACAGCTACACAATAACGAAAATCTCCAAAATCTCATCTTCAGGTTTGTACCATGACCAGAAACATTATACTTGTCTTTCCTAGGAGAACAGACACAGGTCATAAGAAGTACCTTGCTTATTCTCTGCTGTGCTCTAACGTCACGTCATTCATTCTTTCAGCATATCCAAACATATTTGTGGGATAGTCTGTCTGGATGCTAGTTGTGCTGACAAGTGTTGACACACTCCTATTCAAGGTAATTTTAAAAATATTTTTTTCTATAAAATTCTATGTAGGTAAACAAAGCAGTTACACCAGGATTAAAAATCATCAATACCTGCAATGTGAAGACCAGAACTATAAAACATATTTATTTAATTTTAAGACTATATTTATCTAACTAGTAGACATTGTGAACACAAATGTATTTTCTAGTAATTATGTAGTCCTCTTGGACGAATGCAAAACCTAAAATATAGAACAATTAGGGGGCACAGTTACAGTGAAGTCTGATTCACAGTTAAAATAAAGGCTGATTCAAAAATTCTAAATAAATTTTAGAGAATTTTAAACTCTTTTTGTTTTGTAGACCTTCATCCATGAATGGAAAAATATCTAAATTATGAGAAAATATGATTTGAAAATGCTATTACAGTGTTTCACATGAGCTATAATGGAGGCATCTCAAGTCTCTGTTTCCTTCCATATGACAGACATTGATTGGCAGAAATCTGACATGGGTCACAACAGCCTCTGTAACTTCATGGTTCTTTATATTGACATAGAATTATAGGAACCTGGAAGAGGCATACTGAAACTTGTTCTTAGAATGAATGTATCCAGTGATATCCTGGGCTGCAGGAGTGTTAAGCAGAGTGTTACCAGCAGATCAAGGGAAGTGATCCTCCCCCTCTACTCAGCCCTGGTGAGGCCACATCTGGAGTGCTGTGTCCGGTTCTGGGCTCCCCAACACCAGAGAGTCACGGGCTACAGGAACCAGACAAGCACAGCTTCCGGCTGGTTCATCCAGCTAAGATGATTCAGGAGTTGGAGGATCTCTCCTAGGAGGAAAGCTTGAAAGAGCTAGGCCTGTTCAGCCTAGAGACGAGAAGGCTGAGGGGTGATCTTATCAATGGGCATAAATGTCTGAAGGAAGGTTGGAGAGAGAATGGAGACAGACTCTTCTCAGTGAAGCCCAGTAACAGGACAAGAGGGAACGGGCTCAAACTGAAATACAGGAATTTCCATCTGAACTTA
The DNA here is from genome assembly GCF_000705375.1 of Tinamus guttatus. Next base: position 152,143 of record NW_010583630.1, read on the forward strand.
ACAGAAAAATTATTTGCTGTAAGGGTAACAGATCAGTGGAACAAATTGCCCAGAGAGGTTGTGGAGTCTCTTTACCTGGAGATATTCAAAAGGTGCTTGAATAATCTAGGCAGCCTGCTCTAGGCCATGTTTAAGCAGAGGGACTACTTGATGATCTCCAGATGATCTCCAGAAATCCTTTCCAATTTCAGCCATTCTTTGATTTCGTGTTCCTGCAATATATCAATTCTATTTCCTCTGTTAAAGGAAGTTACAATATAATTGTGAAATGCTAGTTAACAACATTTATTTTCCAAAAATCAATGTTAACTGGTTCTAATAGTGCCTTCCATTAGTTAATATCGGAGTTCTGCATCAAACGTTTCACTATTTCTACATATTGGCATGTCCATAATTACTTGGGTTCTCCCATCTACTCTTTTCCAACATCATAACATTAACTCTGTTCCACCAATATATATGATGGAAAGTTCATGACTTTCTAAACCCTTTTTGCATAAGTCAGGCTCTTGTGCTTGAGAAAGAGGAAGCTATATGACTAAGAGGAAGCAATATGACCTGCTCCTCGAATATTGTGTATTCTGATGAATTGTTGAGCATCAAAACTAATCCAAAGACCAAATATCCAGTCCGATATTCCTTTTGTCCCCACTGAATTGAAATGGAATTGATTTAATGTAATGTTTTACATGCATGAAGAAATATAGCTGGGAAGTAATTTGCTAATCTGAAAATAAGTTGCTGGTGAAGAATTGAAGAAAATAACTATGTGCAAAGCAAACCTACATATGGAGCTGCTTAGAATGGAAGCAAATTATCTTTACACGATGGTTTCTAGGCTTGACTATCTGGAGGCAAATATCACTACTTTAGCATTCTTTCCAAATTCATCTCCAGGGTTAACCATCCATGTTTAATGAGATAATGATGATTTGTAAACTTTTTTAGATTTTTTAATCTAAAGAGTTGATTGACTTTTTAAAATTTTTTAAACATATTGTACTTGTGAAAATTTCATTGATTTCACTATGGAAAGAGCAAGTCTAATATACCATGGTGAAAGCAATAGAAAAGAAACATAAGGAAGCTATTCAATTTCCATCATTATCTGAATATTCTTTACGCAATACTGATTTTTACAGTTTTGCTAGTTGGATCACATGTGCGGTCTCTCCTTGAAGGGGGCTTCTTCGAATGAAGGAAGTAAATTAAATCCCCATACTCTGCGCTTTTAGATACACCCTGGTCTTCTTACTGGCAAGATCCTAACAGGCTTGCATTTGTAAGATCTTCTCCTGGTATTGTGATTCCCAAATTGCCTTAAGAGAAGTCTCTAAAGCACAAAAGCAGTTCAGTGCAAATGAAGTCCTTGATTGCCTTAATTTTTTGATTAGATTTGTAATTGCCATCTAATAGTTTGGAGGAACAGAAATAAAGAATATAAGAAGAACCAAAGAATATAAAATTAAAAGGAAAAATCCTCTTTTTCTCTTGTGAGTATTATATGGGAGAAATGTCTTCTGAAGCAGGAGAAAACTCAGATGACACAGGTTCTGCAAGCTAAGAAAATGGATATAGGAATGAAATCAAAGCAGAATTCAAAAAGTAGGAAAGCAGCAGGAAAACCAGCAGGAAAAAAAAGAAGCTGTTGCTAAGAGAAAGAATTATAACTATTGTTGGAGTGGCATAGGAAGAGCTCGAATTACATGTGCAAAATTAACCAAAACAGTGAAAACAATGGAATAAAGAAATGCCAAAATTGAGCAGCTGGAAAAGGAATATGAATTAGTGGCACCATGGATTATTAGTATCACTTTCCTGGTGTTCTAAGAAAGATAAAATTAAAGTGAATGACCTGCAGTTTGACTAATCTATTTATTTGAGGTTGTATCTATATGAGTCCTAGAAGCTTAGCCCAGAAGCCGTCTCTTTGCTTTTTATTTACTCACCTAAATCTAGTTGACTTCTGTAATTGACTTCTGCCAGAAATATTCTCAGAAACATGGGATCTAGATCAAAAAGTTCAGGTACTAGAAATAGCTATAAGCTTTTACAGATTTTCTGTAGTATTCCACATTCACTATATTCCATATCCAGTCATGTCTGATTCAACATAGTCAAATCACTCAAATCCATTTGATCTTCATTTTTCCTTCTCCCTTTGAGTTTTCAAATTAAAGGAAAACATGTTTCCAAGTTTGATTAACCTGGAATTGACAATTGTAGGCAGCATATATATAGACAATATTATATTATAGACACATTGTGTGCAGCAATACACACAAACAAATGCTTACAAGAGCACCATAATATATATTAAATTTAACACAATAGAATGTAGTGCGGAGGTAATTTTCAGTTTACTCAAATTATCAAAACAAAAACCTTTTAAAAGGACTAATACTTGAGATGCTTTATTCTTAATTTCCTGTCTTCTGATATACAAGCAGTTGATTGTTTGAAAGTACTGTGGCACATGATGAGTTGTCTGCCCATTTACTGAAGAGTAAAAATATAGTTGCTAATGTGTTGATCCACTGGAGAACCTGAAAGCATAGTTTAGCCCAAACACTACTTATTCAAAAGAATCACTGACATCAGATTAATGAAATTTGGAACCAGATGCTAAACAATTTTCTATACCTCTGTTTCATTTGTGTTTGTGGAAGAGTGATATAATATGAAATTTTCAAAAGGATAATATAGAAAGAAAGAAAGAAAATTATAAATTCTGCCATTAAAATGATCAGTGTAGTAAATATATACAACTACTATTCTCATTCTTGAAGAAGTCTGTTCTGACAGAGAAATTAACCCTATTTTGTCACCTCATTTATCACAGACAGAGAATTAAGTGAGAGAGAGGCAGAGAGATACCATACCTTGCCCTAAGAGTTTTTTCAACTAACTTCAAATTGTCTTAGTGATCTGCTGTTTCCTCGCAGTTTCAAAACTTAATTGCAGCTATATCTAAAATATATAATTCAATATAATTAGAAGTTTCACTCTTTGCATTTGTTGGGGACTATCATGACATGTGCGTGGTAAAATGCCAGTTGCTGTGTGCCTGTAATATTTAGTTTGCTCGAGTAAATTTCTTGTCTCCTTTCCTTCCTTCCTTCCTTCCTTCCTTCCTTCCTTCCTTCCTTCCTTCCTTCCTTCCTTCCTTCCTTCCTTCC
>NW_010583630.1:162325-263407 GCF_000705375.1 Tinamus guttatus
AGAAAGAGAGAAAGAAAGAGAGAGAGAAAGAAAGAGAGAGAGAAAGAAAGAAAGAAAGAGAGAGAGAAAGAAAGAAAGAAAGAAAGAAAGAAAGAAAGAAAGAGAGAGAGAAAGAAAGAAAGAAAGAGAGAGAGAGAGAGAAAGAAAGAAAGAAAGAAAGAAAGAAAGAAAGAAAGAAAGAAAGAAAGAAAGAAAGAAAGAAAGAAAGATAAAATAAAATAAAAAGAGAGAGTCTGTTTTTGTTGTTGGTATTCAAAGTTTTCTAATGAAAGGAGATGAAGGAGGTTTGTAATAGCATGTGCCTGGCTATTTAGATTTAGCAACAGATCTGGAATAGGGCTTCCTCAGCACAAGTTTTGGACCTTTCACACCCTGTGCATTATTTCTCATCTACCGAGCTGCTCAATTTGTATAAAATAAAACACAATAAAAGAATCTTTTTTTTTTTTCTTTTCAGTATGTTTTGAGTCCACAAAGAATACACCTATTCAGCCATTAAGCTGTTGGTAACCATTCTGTTTTTTTTTTTTCGTACAGTCTTCTGAGGCATCAGTTTTAGAGACTGATATTTCTTTAATTTTTTTTTTAAAGAAAATAGCTCAGCTCAAAACAACAGACAAGAGAAAGTGAAAGAGTAAACATTAAATAATGAGCCTATAAAAAAAAATCTGCCAAATTTCTTCACTGCATGCTTGCATGCTGGAAGGCTGCTGAAATCTGAAACTGCAGCTATTTTCCAAACAGAGAAGTAACTTATCAGGTCTTCTGACAATGCAGAGGCCTCAAGACAACATTTCTGGAACTGTTACTGCAAACTCTTATAACCACTTTTTTTTTTTTTTTTTTTTTTTTTTTAAGGCTGAAAACAAAAATGGTGTACAAGGAGGGAGTACTAAGAGGTACTGAAAAAATCTCTTCCAACTGTCTGCGTGCTGAGAAATGTAACCTTCCTAAATCCTACCTTCGGGTTGAAGCTGACAGGAAAATCTGTGGAAAATTTACCATTTTATCTAGGGAGCTGCAGCAGCTCAGTAGAATATAATACTTTTCTATATAAATTTACAGCATACCAGCCGTTGGAGATAGATAACTTGGTACACATCCAGCAAGCTTGATTATTCAGGATGTCTGAGGTATGAGAGAACTACGAGTAAGACAAGCACAGATGTTGTTCTTTAAGTGACTTATGCTGACGTGATTTGCTTTCTTACTTTCAGTGCTGAAGCAGAGAGACAACTTTTAGGTCCCTGTTGTACACATTTTACAAGATGGGTTAATGGAAGAGTTCAAATGTCTTATAGTTCTCCCAAGCTATTAGTATGGGGTTGAAAGATTGTCCTTGGACTAACCATTTATAAATAGATATCTTTTGCAAAAACAGGAGACAAACAAGCAACAGAAGAGATGAAAAGTACTTTTTTTTCTCTCATTTCTATTACAGAAATTGGTGTGCCCGCAGCTGATCCTATCTGGACAAAGCATCTAAACATAAAGTTTAGGTGAATTACTGACTCCCTTAAAGTTCTTCCTTGCATTTTAATCCTTAGTAGTGGCTAAGATCTTGGCTTAATTATAAGCTGCAAGAGTTTTAATTTATGAAGCAGTCCATAGGATATGAGTCTGCCTTTAGAACTGGGAGAGTCAAAACTATTCAGACTAAATAATTTTCAGCCAGGTAGTGGCTGCTATTATGAATAAGAATAATGTAAAATGCATATATATAAATAAAGTACTATCCTAAAAGAATAGTAGATCCACAAAAATACAACAGAAGCTACTTCTGTGTGAAACTGAAAAAGCTTTACAGAATAGACATAGACAAGAAATTCTGTTTGTTTCTTTGATTTCTTAGACTCCGGTATACCTGGTAAAAAAAGAAATTATTTTCTCTGATCATAATATTCCAGGGAGGCATTTGAATGCTCAAAGCTGTAGTCTTCTTCAAAAGTAATTTCAGAAGTCATATTTTGGTTATATTTTACAAATGACAGATCAAAAGAGGCATAGTAGGCTTTCATAAAATTAACCCTTCTGGTTGATTTGGTATGAAAAATATTAAAATTCATTTTTTGGTCCAACTACAAATGAACCTTTATTTATGCAAAAAATAAGGTGTAAAAGGTTTCCTAGTATGAAAACACTACAGATCATCCTAATTATTTCAATTTGAATTATTCAGGAAATACCAGATTTACAATTTTTTTAGGAAGAGATTTATGTTACCAATAAATAAATAAATAAATAAAACAACCAACAATCACCAGTTCTGTATAAACAGTTATCTTGCTCACATTCAGGAAAAGGGCTAACAGCGTGCCCATCATTGTGGCTTTTATAAAAATCAGACACTTTGGCACCAACTAAATTAAACATCTTTATTATGGAAACCACTTAGCCAATACATTTCAGACTTATTGAAGACAATGATGCTTAAGTACATTATTATGTTCTTTCCGACCAGAGATCTTGTTGTATCCTCGTTTATTCTTTGATTATAATTTTAACACATCCCCCAGGAAAAAATAGTAGTTATTAATTATAAAGAATTACATATTTTCCCTTATTGTGAATTTAATTCTCGGCTGATATATGTTATTTCTTTCAGTATTCAGTGTCATATGTTATTTCAGTCAGTATTTTAAAAATATTATCGTGAATAATCTTGCAGAAAAGGGATTACAGAGGATGGAAGCACCCAGGTTAAAGTGAAATCATTCAAACTGATAATATTTGAAGTGACAGTGGTAACTAACTGAAAAGGCAGACTTTGACTTTGTCTGCCTTTTAATAGTGTTTAAACTATTACATAAAAATTCTGATACTGTCTGGAAAGTGTGATGCCTTGACATTTGGTACTTTTATAATTGGCCTGGAGAGAAAATATGAGTATCAGAAGCAAAGCACATTGTCTGTGGGTTCAATTAAACTCCTATTTTCTTTCCAGCTTTTCAGAGTGAAGAATGATTCCTCGATCAGGAGCAAACAATGAAATCTGGCAGAAAACTTTTTCTATCTCTTACAGTAGGCTACAAAATTATAAAACCACAAAAATCTTTTGTAAATCCTCATATATCTTCTAATGTAAAATTCTAGCGTATTGCAGATGTGGATTAACTTCCTTACAGTAACTGAGAGAGATAAAGAAACTTTTCAGTACCTCCATTTTACACTTGCATAACTGAAGAAGTGAGAATGATTAAGTTATCACTGTTCTTAAATAGATATCTTTTTTAATTTCCAATGTTTCTGAGCTTTTTGGTCCAGAAAAACACAATATGTTTGTTAGCTTCAAATTTAAAACCCCTTGGGACTTGCTTGTGTAATGATTAGTTGCAGGGTAAGTACAAGTCTAGATGCTGCCTACAGATATAATATTTATTTATAAATATCTAAAAATGCTAAAATGCATACAGTTTCAGTAAGATCATCTGTCATGTGATCACTCAGTGCCAAATTTTTATTGGCCGAACTGTACTGGAACATTTGATTGCATTGTTCTTCCTAAATCAGAGCCTTTGATTGTAATATTTGGTTGTGATAACACAGATATTGGGTGTGACCCTAGTCACTGTTCTACTTAACCATCTTCTTTGAAAGCCAGGTGTGCAAGGTAACTCATCTTGCTAAGTGGAGGCTTGATAACCTAATGTAACAATCTTCAACTTCAGAGATTAGATAAAATCTTTTATGTGTCATTGGCTCACAAGAGTCTGTCTGGGCAGATGGTGTTAGTTTTATAAGGCAGACATACTATGCTCGAAGAATTTCAGGGAAATATGGGCATTATTTTCAAACTCCAGTAGAAGAGAAAGGTGTCATTTCACTGACAGCCCCAGAGAATATTTTCCTGTTGCTGCTTGCTTGACAGATGCCAGGAACAGATTGATGTACAGAGAAAGGCAAGGTACAAGGAAACCGTACATTAAAACTCATTAACTTTAGATAGGAAAACTCTGTTGGGAGAAACTCTAGAGCATTTTTGATGTACAGTGAATGTTTAACATTCTAAATATATGTGCTTTTTAATGTGTTGGGACTGTATTTACATATTTGGTGTAAATCTGAATGAAAATTAAAACAATGGCAAGGTAAACACAAGAGAAAATGCCATAGGAAAATGAATCATTAAGAGTCTGAAGAAAAATAGATGAGACATTTTTCATCCTCCTAATTCTTGAACAACCAGAAGCTCTAGGTGTGGAGCCTGTAGTGGATCATTTGAATTTCCAGTGTTAATTTTCTACATTTATTTTTGTGACTACTTATAGGAAAAAAAAAAAAAAAAGTTTCTCAGCCCAGAGAAACTCCTAAACATATCCTTTTACCTCAGAGCAAAACAAGACGCAATCTAATTCTCTCACCACACAAGCTCCTTTTGCAAATAATCAGCCTATGCATGCTACCTCTTATCCCACTGACACCTTCTAACAGGTACAGCTAATTCCTTAGTGTTAATGTGTAATGGGAAAATCCTTATAGGCATTCTCTGGGGCCAGATAAAACTATCCTGAGGCTGAAATCCGTCCCCATACTGCCAACTAATTGTCCTCAAACTTATGTTTGATGATCACATTCTATTTTTTTCTCCTCCTGTCCAACTATGATGCTATTGCAGGGGCTATATTCCCTTTTGAGGTTTGTCAATAAGATGTCAAACTGCGAATCCACATCAGAGCTCATGATTAATATGATAATTATTTATTAGGAGTGAAGAGAACACTAAAACATGAATGAAGGGGAACATTGAATGATGAAAGTTAAAATATTGTTTTTAATATGAATGCTACATCTATGTTGTGTATATATATATATAACTTTTTCATTATGAACATCATTGTTCCCGTCCATTGAATGGAGCATGGATTGGAGAAGATTTTAGAGGATCTTGCAATTAGAAACAAATAAAAGCAGCATAAATTTACAAGGAGAAGAAAGGTGTATGTGGATAAGAATTACAGAGACACCCTTAATTTTGGTAGTTCTTAATTTGAGCACTTGACTTTTCAACCTTAGTATTCTTTTAACGTACCTTATAGCAGGAATTTAATTTATATAATTCTTGTTTGATGTAAACAAATTTGATGGTAATTTTATAGATGAAAACAAAATTTAAAAACTAAATGATATAGCTGAAAGGAATATTTGTAGGAAATTCTGTTTTCAATGCAAATGGGACAGTGCTTAGTGAACTGAAAACAGAAAATACAAATAAATAGTGGCATGTTCTTAGTCTGTGAATATCTACTTATGCTATATCTTTGTGTTAAGTTTGAAAAGGCTTCTTTTAGACAGGTAGAACTTAATTGCTTTATTAGAGATGTGTAGGTACTGAATTATTGAAATATTCATGCATAATTCAAATAATTGCTTCTAGTAGATACTCAGTTTGATAAATATCTGACAGAAATGTAGATTGAATACTTTTCCCTGATATGAGGATTTTTTAATTTCAAATTCATGGAATGTTGTGTTGATTTGCATAATGGCATAACTGTCACAGCAGGTTACAGGTGATGACTTGGAATCTGATGCTACCTGATGCAAAATGACCTATCTCTTACTTCAGCTTACAGACTGCAGCTGATGGAATTCAAACCTATAAATATTGTGCAATTATAAAGATGAAAAGAAACTATCTTGAAATGCAGTAGCCAGTGAAGACTCATTTTTCACCATACAAAACACAAATGCCTGGTTTAGATGCCATGTAGATACGTGGTATAGAAGTTTACCTACAGTTCCTTTATATTTCTGAATAGAATCGTACATAGCTATCAAAACAGTAAAGTTTGAATAACTTCTAAAAGTGCATTGAACAACACTATTAATATCTGTTACATGGGCTTTGCTCTCTGCCTCTTTCTCCCACATCCTTTCCCCAGGAAAAACTGAAAAAAACAATATATGAATATGTGTATTAAAATGGAATTTGTCTTCAGATCCTGCACTTAACAATAGTAGACAGTGGGTTTTAAGGAGTCCTCAGTTCCTGTGACACTTCATGGTTTCAGACTCTTGGAAAGATCCTTCTACTGTACAGGTAATCATTACTCTATGGCAAAAGATTCTGCTGTGATTGAGGTGGGACCTGGACCACAGCCTTTTAGTTACGCTGAAGAGATCTTTAGAGCATCTCTCATAAGGAAATTCCAGGTTAGCTATGGTTGTCAAATGATTTGAAAAAAATACTTCTACCTATCTCCACCCCCAAATGGTAGACCTCCAATTTCATCAGTCTGCAAAGTCCTCTTTTCCATTGACACACCTTCATAACCTCATCCCTGTCCTCTTGACTACATTCCTTTTAAATGTTGCAGACTAAGAGAAACCTCTTTTTCTTCTTCCTAACATACAGTGCCAGCTAGAAAATAAGGTTCACTCTCATTTTCAGTCCTGAATGAAGAGAGAGAAGAAGAGGAGAAAAACAACAGGAATCTAAGGTCAGGGTATACAGTAGGATATTTTTGCAGCTTGATCGAATTTAGTGAAATTGCCTTTGGGGCAGCTTCAAAATACCTAAAAGAACTGACATATATGCCTAGCAGGATAAATAGAGATAGATATTCAGCAGAAGAGTTTGGGAGATATAAACTTCTACATTTTCTTAGTGCATTATTGATAAAGATGTCTGCTTATTTGCATATAAGCATCAGTTAAAGAAAAAACCAAATCCCAAAAATTCACATGCCTGAAAATTCTCCCACACCTTTATAGATCTAAATATTTTAGACAGAATTTGAATCACACTCTGATTTTGGATTTCTTAAATAGTCAAGGTAAGGATTCAATATCTTTAGGAAACCTATTTATCCACTGATTTTTGGAAACGAGGTAGTAAATTTGAATGAGCATTGCTGAAACAAAATTGTCTATACTCTCTTCCATTTACAATTCATTATTTGCATCCCTTACCTAGGCTTGTAGTGACTATTATTTTATAGCAAATCATGAGAACAATATTAGGCTTTCAATATAGTTATTGTCAGGAAAAACAGAAAAGATAACTAATTTGCAGCAACCCAATCTCTTATAACATTCCAGGACAGAGTGGGAAATAGCTGTGTATCAAGTGAAATTCAGAAGATTCTTAAGGTCTATTTACAAAAATAAAATACATTTTTAAACATAATTACAGTTTTATTCAATGAAGTAGCAGAACTGTAAAGCTGTCAGGAAATGCTGTGGCAACAACATTTCTTGAAGGAACATATTAAATAATAATGATGTCAAACAACTGAAAGACTGAACAGATCTTGCATGCATAGTTTTTCTAGTCATAGGAAATTAAAAAGGGGCTGGAATATTGCCAGTTGACTGACTATGGGGAAAAAAGGGACACAGAATAAGCAACAGTTGTAGTTACAATATTTGCTGAAACCAACACACATTAAATAATAATGAAAGCAACCATCTAAAAATGTTGGCAGACTATATGGAACAGCTGAGCTGAAGAATCTGTAGAAAGGAAGAAAAAAAAAGAAGGCAATAAAAAAGGGGAACTGGGATAAAGCCAATGTGCTGCCAAAGTATAAAAAGCTCCAGTGGAAATTAAATGGCGAGATTAATTTCAGACAAGTATTTATAAAACAAAACAACAAAGAAAAAGTGAAAGGAAAAAAGTTATTTCCTAGCCTGTGCAAATGGCAGAATTTTCACAGGTATTTCTACAAATAAGTTATTTAGGTAGAATTCTGAAGATTTTTTTTTCTTGCAATTAATTAGGAAAAAATGTAGGCAGAGAAGACATATTTGTTAACACATTGAAATATAACATCATGATGATATACAAGAAATTAATTTTTAAGGTTTATGGAAGACTTTAAATTTTCTTCTAGTAAGGAGAATGTTATTATACTTAAAGAACTTCAGCCTAATACTCAGTGACACTGGAATCTTGTCCTTGCTTGTAGGAATTTAAGAGGAAATTCAAGAAAAAAAAGATAGCTAAAAGAGATTTTTGAAAAGATTTCATACTAGTGCTAGCAGTGGAATTTCTGAAGAGCTGTTATGTTTGCTTTTTTATCTTTTATGTACTCTAATATCAGTCTATCATAGACACTTGGGAACATATCTCATTTATAGTGTTATAAAAAAGGCAAATAAGTCTATTAAAGTCCCTGGAACTTGACTTATAACAATACAATAAAGATCCTTACTAGGCCTTATAATTATTTGCAGAATATACTTCTGTAATAAATAAAATATATATCACCTTTGGAATGGAAATGAGTCTTTGATATGGACATCCAAACATAGTGTCCCTCAATCCCCGCTCTGCTGTATAACCATGGCACTGTCTAAATTTGGACAGTACTTTGAACACAGTTGACTTGGCTTCCTATTCTGTTCTGGACATGTCTCCAACTTGATGGATATGCACTCTCACATTTCAGCTCAATGGTGCTTGCACCCTTAGTCTTCCTCTATCTGTGCTGCCCTTGGAGTCCAATATACCATATACTCCCAGAGAGATGAAGAATGAGAGTTGAGGTCTCTCCCTGAGAGAGACTGGGGCCTGACTTAAACATCTCTGTCAAGGTAGTTCTTGCAGGTCGCTGTTTACAAATAATATTTAAATAGACTTGGATTAGAAAGAATATAAAAGGTTATTTCCCTATCTGAACAGTTAGGGCACTCACCTCTGCTAAGAAGGCAGTAAGTTTTCTACTAGAGATGAATGCCCTAACTGTCAGGTCTGTCAAAAACCTAGCCCAGAATGTCCACTAGGTGTCTGCAGGAACTTGTTTTTCACCTTGTCCCACCTAGGCTTTCAGGACTCCAGTGCAATACTCCTCTCTCTAATCTAGGAATTGCAGAATGAATTTAGGAATTGGGTTGCTTCTGTGCTCAGACTCACGATACTAGGATCTAGTCTTTGCTTGTCACTGGTTAAACTTATATTACGTGATACTAAAATCCTTAGGGGTCCAAGACTGAGAAAATCCTAACTCCATGCATGTAGACAAACACACAAATATGCATAGACCAAACTTCACCATGATCTGATTTCCTTGGAAAGGACACAGGGGTGAATGGAACAGACACAAAGTAATATGAATAGGAGGGGGATCGGTTCATAGTCATAGACCTATTCATAGCTCAGACTCAGTGTTAAACGGTCCTGCTGACTAACCTGGGGTCATTGAACATGACCAAAGTAGCTCCCCAGTAATCTCTCCTTGTCTCTGCAAAAAGCGAAATCACATGATATCCTCTAAATGTTTATCTTTTAGTAGAAGTAACTCTATAATTTTTCCTTGTATTAATTTTTATGATGAATAAAATAACATGAAAAAAAACAGGCTTCAATGTTTTGAATCCTGTGCTAAAAGTCAAAGGGGCTCCAAAATCCTCAAAATTACTTACAAAACCTTCTGAAGGTTATGACAGACCTCCTGCTTCTTTGTTCCTCTTGGTGGTGTTAAAAGTTGGACCCACGCCCAGTTCAGGGAACATAGTGTAAATAACTTTGCTGCAGATTGCTACTAGATTGTTCAAAACATCAGATGGCTAGAATATGTTATTATCAACAAGCTGTTTACTGGCCAATCAATTACAAACTCTGATGGAGCGCTAGGCAGTTTATTGTAGACTGGCCAAATGGATGCAGAAAACATATGCCAATCTTGTTGATACTTTAAGGGGCAAATCCTGCTCTTCTTTAAAGAATGGAGAAACCTCTCACAGTGAAACTGCATCAATGTTAACATACAAGGACAGGATTTAATGGCAGTTCTGTGGAATCACTCGGGCAATGTAGATCTCAAATATTTGAGCAACTTTATGCCAACACATATTTGCACAATAAGGGTAAAGCGGTTGGATCTGTGGGTGGTGCTCCACTCAAAGAGGCTGTGATTACTTGAGTTTCTCAGTTTCTGTGCAACATAGAGACAATCAAGATTTGTTTGTTGATTTTATTCTTGTTTTGAAGTTAAATTTGCGATTTTTTGCTCTCCTCTCCTTCCTGTGCTTGTTCTCCCAGAGTTTATGAAATGCAATCTAGTCCATTATCTCCTTTCCCAGATGGAAAAATGGTAGCTGGAAGCCGATGCTTCAAGAGGAAACTTTCCAGTTTAGCTGGACAAAAAACTTCTGTTTACTAATAATATCTTAATCAACAATATACCAGCAGTGTGGAAAGGAGATTTTTTTTTAACTCTACTACTTAAATTTACCTCTAAATTTCCTTCGATAGAGAGTGTAGTTGCACTGGGAATATAGAGAAGCAGAATATTTATATATATATATATATATATATAACTATTTTTACACTGAAAATTGTCCATGGATATACCCTGCAGCGAAGAATGCAAATCCTTGATGAAAACTCACTGCTGAGATTTCAATTTTTGTTAATTTGAGCAAGAAGCAACTAGGATTTCCTGATTTTATTCATTCATAATGTCCTGAAATGGTTCACTAGCTTTTCATTTGGCTACAAATCTGCACAGTATTGGTTTTGATAGACCATTACCAACAAGATCAGAAAAACTGGAGCCCAATCAATATAAAATTTAGTGACATTTGAATTATGCATCAGCGAAACATGTTTTTTTAAATATGCTCATTAGTCTGAATTAAATATTTTTGTTCAGATACATCTTCATTAAATACATCTTTGGTAGGTGGGCAGATATGAAATATGTTGAACTTCAAAAAACATCTCCTCAGAAAGCAGAGACAGAAATAAATTTTTGTCTTTTTTAACAAATAAAACATAATTCAAGCACTGGTGGTTATAGTTGTAAAGAAATGCCAATTAACATACAAAAACCATATCCTGCTATCTGTCAAGGGTGCATTCCATAAAAGGCAATTTTCCCTGTAAGAATTATTATAACATATGGATGAATATAAACAGGAATTTCAGGAGCATATGCAGTTTAAACACATAGGATAGCATGAATAAAGGGAAGGATGGAGAAGCAGGAGAAAGATCATCAGGAATGTCATCTGGCTTTTTGGACTTAGTTTCACATGCAGTAATTCACTGTTCCGACAGATCTCAGCCACTTCCTCTGGGAGATTGAGTGCCTCGTGTAAAACTTTTAGTGTGGTTGTTCAGGCCGCCTTCTTTCTGAACGGACACATTTTCACTAGTTTCATCATCCTCTTCAAATGAATCAGAGCCAATAAAATCATTCAAGGGTGAAGGGTGTAAAAGCAAGAAGATGGTGAAGGCACTGGAGCAGGGTATTAAACAAGCGGTAGCAGAGCTCTGAAACAATGGATAGAGACATGCTGGAGATCATATCCCACAGTAATGGAGATATTTAGGGGTAGTTACCCAGGTAGCTGATAGAAGCTGAGGAAATGGTACTCGGTCATGTAATAGCATTTTTAGCCTATTTGAAACTTGAGAAAAACGAGCATATCAGCCTTCTTACTTGATATAAGCATCACTGAAAGAGGATCTTACTTGATATAAGCATCCCTAAAAGAGTGTACCAAACAGGATTTTCTATCAGACCTTTCTATCTATCTACCTTCCTTCCTCAGATGTTCAGATAATAATCACTACAGTCCATTCAGGTTTTTAAAGGATGCCCTAAATTTGCATTTGAACCCACTTATTTATTGTGACTCATCAAAAATTTGAGACACTGTGCAGAAGATATGTCAGCCCGAGCAAAGGCAGGAAAGATCCCACCCTTAGCTGTAACTTCTACAATCTTGTAGAAGTGTAGGGCAGATACAGCAACAAAGCTTCCATTGATAGCACAGTGCAGCCCTAATTTCCTTTGTTCAGAAGCTAGATTTTAATTAATGCTACAAAGAGTTTTTCAAATAGAAATCAATGGGAGTTTCACTATACACTTCAATAGGAGTGGGATGAAGCTCTAAAGAGCAAATTGAGCAACTAAAAGCTAAGAAAACAGGAGACATTTTATTGTGTGTTTTGTTTAATAATTCCCAGTTTCATAGACTCTGTTGAACAAGCAATCCAAAGCAGTGTGCTTAGAGGTGTGTGAAAGTATGCATGTTTCTCATGAGAATGGAAGACTATACA
The DNA here is from genome assembly GCF_000705375.1 of Tinamus guttatus. The sequence goes on from NW_010583630.1 coordinate 174,339, forward strand.
CCTTTCCACTAAACTTGGAAAGAGAGAAAAACAAGAGGCAAATAATTTAGTCTGCACTGAAAAGGCACATCTATGAGGTGCTGGAACAAGTATCACCAAAATAAAAAGAACTTAAAGGTGTGTTAAGTGTTGTGTGTATTTTACCAGCTTTAGTTTGCAAAACCATTTAATACAAATAGAATGAATAATTTAGCATTTCCCTCAGTGTGTGCATCTTGCACCACTGAGTTTTTGGAGCAATTTCAAATAGCAAAAATGTAGTGGGTGCTTCCTTGTTGTTCTGCAATTTTACTTTTTCCTTATTTCAATTATATTTCAAAGCAAACAGTCTTCCAGGTTGCGAAGTGAATTTCATTCTGGTAAATGAGGGCAAAGATGCTTCTTTGTTTTTGAAATTCAAAATATGAGAGAGAGAGAGAGAGAAGAGAATGAATATTTCTAATGATCTTAAGCTAAATGAAACCCCTTTCTCTGTTTATTCTTCTGTCCCAATTCACTGGCGCACAGAACCTGTTTTATTTTTTTTTTTTACAGGCGTTTTGTTTGGTAATAGACAAAGCAGATCTCATTACTCAGACTAAGATTCATTCTACTCCTTCTCTTCGCATTCGCACAATATCCACCTTCACAGTTTCGTTCCCCTTTCCTTCTGCCCTTGCCAAGCTATTCTTCTACAGTCACGAGTTTTGCAAAGAGGATCTTAAAATTTATAATCACTTTTGCTTATTTTCATAAATAAATATGTCTGTCATGGGATCTAAACAAATAGTTCCTAACAGAACCTCATGAAAAACTGCTTCATCATAAAGATATGCTCCTGGGCAAAACTCAGGTTTTCCAGGTGTTGGCAAAACTGGGCAAAACTCAGGTCTTCCAGGTGTTGGTTCTATGCCACAACAGACTGCGAGGTACACCAACACATTCCATATCTTGATTTTTAAGGGTAGAAAACCTATTACTTCGAGCTGCAGGGAGGCTATAGCATGCTCTAAACAGGATATGAAGGCATGTTTCCATTTAACTCATTAGATCTCATGAGAAGTTTTTTAGTAAACTATTTTTGGTGAGCAAAAAGCAAAGATGAATTACTTTACAGAACTAATGAAGCAGGAGTCAGTTCAGCCAGTCCTCACCCTTAGTAGAAGGCTCAAACATTATAAAAAAAAATTAGATTAACTAAAATTTTTCAAACCAGAAATCAAAATATCTTTCTTTCAAAAATGTAGCACATTTAAAGAAAAGAGCTTAAATTGAAAAGGACCATTTAGAAAATATCAAAAAAGAAATACTTGGGTTTACCTTAACAATGTTCCTCTGCATATCTTTATTTTCATAGAATTTTCTGAATGATGACTCTTTTGTTTTAATATCACATAAAAATATATTTCCTTGCCTCAAAAATCTCTAAAGACTAGAAAGACGGTGTTTAACCACAATTCTGCCATTAATCCCCTGAAATATCCCCCCTGTATATATTTTACATATATACAATCATGTGTTCCAGTGGCAAGGCTGAGTCTATTAACCTATTGTCAAGATTATTTGAGACAAGAACTAAACAAGAAACTCTGCACTGGATGGGCTGTGTTAAAGGACTCTAAATGATTTTTATCTCAAAGCACATCTGCTTATCTATGCAGTTTTTATTAACGATGAATCGCTATGCTTAAAAAATGCTGTATTTGTAAAGATTTATGTAACAATCTCTATCTACATGGAGAATGGTTGAATCCTTGCACTGACTAAAAGATTAATGTAGACTTTATTGTGAAACTGAAAGATGCATTTTCACCATGACTAAATGGTGACATTAATACTGTATCCAGCGCAGTTTCAGGACCTCAGAGTATTTCTGTTTTAATCATTTTAAGACTTCTAAATGAGAAAGCTGTTTGACACTAGAAAAAACATTTAATGTCCTTTTTTTTTTCTGCCCAATTGGGCCCCAAAACTGTGGTTTTGAGCAGCTTGCTTTTCAGTTCATATAAGGAATCGGTGTAAATTCTATTGCCCCAATGTAAAAGAGCACAGAATGTCAACTTCCTTCCAGGTCTGAAGGGCAGAGCAATCAAATATATCTTTACATGGTGTGTTAAATGCAGATTTTTTGCCTAGCTTGACTTCTCAGCTGCTTCTATAGCATCTGCAGCTGGGCATGTTTCACTCAGCTGGAAGATAGTAGCTACTTTCTGTCCAACTAAGACTGAGGTGGAAGATTTCTACCTTTTACTTACCTGAGTCAGAGTGTGGGCTCAACTGAGCAGCAGTGCTATAACTCCCATTGCTCATTCGATACCAACATGCCACTCCAGCGACAGCGTTCAAGTCAAAGCAGTGATGTTGATTCTTGTTTCCCACCTGGGACCTATGCTTTGCTGTAGAGCCAGTCTACAGGCTCACCAAGTGAAAGTCCAGGCTGAAGGTGAGCTTGATGAGTGCAAGCACAGACTGACTTTTGAAATGTCTCAATCTAGCTAAAGTGCCTGCAAGAAGAGGAAAGGAGCAAAAACAAGCTATGATAAAAACAGACAACTGTTAATATTCATTTGGAGAAATACTTTGGGCGGGAGACTGAGTTAACTAGTGTAATTGTACTGGCAAAGGTGATAGAGGTTGCTCACATTATGAAGCCATTCGCTGGTCTAAAAAAAAAGTCCATATAGCAGAAACAGACTATTAAAAAGGCAAGTGAGGGGGATTTGTATTAATTGGGCTTTGTTCACTTAAGGCAATGGAGTAGTTCATTCAGTAACTATCGGGTGACAATCTGGCAAATGCCAATCCAGCCTTAGCAGGGGTGTTGAGATAAATTACTTTTGAGCACAAATTATCTGAAAAAAAAAAGAAGCTGTAAATATGTCTTGCTATCTAATATGAATTCTGTCTTTTAAAGTGAGGTTAGCATTTATTGTTCAACAGGTTAAGATAAGGGCTTATATGGGATTTTTTTGGTGAGAATTCAATTAGTCTGCATTGTAAATTATGTACATTTGCATAGTAATGAAATATTATTTCAATGAAGTATTGGAAAGGAAAACACACTAATTAGTTTTTGAACAACACCTAACATTCATAGCACCCAGTGGTGATATTGGCTAAATGCCTGCATGACTGATACTCCCTTTCAGAGCTGTCCGATATTTTCCTTCTGTGAGTTTATGGGGGTTGGGGTCCCCACCCAAAACACCCACTCCAAAAACAGCCTCCCAAAATGATACAAAGCCAAATTATTGAACTTTGCTAGTCACCCTTGTTCTTCCTTCCTTTGTTTCCCTCCTCCTGCCTTCTTTTTCTTATGTGTCAGATTTTTTTTTTCTTTTCACTCTTTCAGACATAGATTACTTTTCTTAGTCTATCACTTCTTGCTCTGCAGCAAGCAGATGACTGCTACCTTCTAGGCTGTCCCTATGATCCTATATTCACTATTCGCTTGTACTGTAAAAATAACCATGGCAGCATAACAGCTGCTAATAAGCTGCCCCCTCCTTTTTCCATTCATATGGTCTCCAGATTGCCGACCAGTGATAGAAAACAAGTTACATCAGAAAATGGGCTGGCACAGGTTACATCTCTGCTGGGCTTCTCCAAAGCAGCACAACTGTATTTAGCCATTCCTCTAGGTTAGGTGGTCAGGTGCCAACCTAATCCACAATATTCCTGTTCCTCATGCAAAGTAGGGTAAATGAAGGCAAAATATTGTTCAATCACTATCCCTTACTGAATAAATAAATAAATAAATATCTTTGATCAAGTTTTCTCAAATTCAATCACAGAACATTTCTAATAGAACTATTATTCTCTTCTTCTCCCCCACCATGAGTTTGTTCAAGCTTTTCGGCCATGATAGGTCTCACAAACTCAGTTGCAAGAAGTAAGGCTTACAAGCATTTCTTACAAGGCTTTCTAGAATTGGCTGCACTGTAATTATTTTTATTCTCTCTGTTTATAAATGCTTCTATCTCACACTCAGGGAACAGGTGTGAACAAGGTAACTAATGAAGAGATTGAAATAGCCTCATCAAGTCGCATTTGTAGGCCTTTTATAGATGTAAAAATCAAATTAACTCATCATGATTTATAGCTCCACAGATGGTACCTCTGTGAAGAAGAAAGGCACTAGAAGGCACTGTGAAAAGACAGTTATCCACCAAAACCTGCAATAGGCCTATTTGGTGGCGATAGGCACTAAATGACTTTATATAACCAAAGATACAGCTATCCTGAAGGTCTGCCCAGATGACATTCCAAATATTTCAGAGATCTGCTGATCACGAGTCATGCATATAACAATTACAAAGAAAAAAATGCTATAATGAGGTACTACTACTGACGTATACTGTGAGCGATTTAAGTGAAAGCTTGGGTTATCAGCATTTGCTTGAGCTCTTGGGTATCCTCACAAAGGCACTCCCCATTGGTACTGATGAATCCATCAGTACTGATGAATTTGCTGGTGGGATGTAGCCGGACACATTTAAACATTGTCCTTGTCCTTAGGCAATATAATAATTATCCATCCCAGCTGTCCCTGGCTGAAAGAAAGGCAATAATTCCTTCATTCATTAGGCAGACAATATATGATAAAATAGTAATAATATTTTTTTCCTATGAAGTAAAGCACTGTTTTTTTTATAATACACTGATTTCATTATGATACTTCTAACTGGCTACTATTTCAGCCTACACTGAGAATGCCATAATGGCTCTTCCAGCAGGAGAAGAATAGCTGAAATAAGCCCTAAGCCTTTGCAAAAGAGTTAGTCCTTGCTGCAGTGCTTTGTTTCAGAGCAAAAGCTGCTCCTAGAAGCCTGTCTGCTGCTGGGAGCCCAGGTACGAACATCTGTGGGTGAGTTATTGCAGTAAGTGTGCTGCAGCTCAGCCAGCTGCCAAACAAGCTACCCACAAGTTGTTTGACTTTGAATGGTGTCGTTAGGAGATGGGTTGAGTAAAGAGAGATCATGGCACTATGAAGATGATTGTTTTCTTTTTATTGTTTTCACTCTCTTTTATTATTGTTCATATTTTAGCTTACCTTTTGCTGTGTGCATTGTTCACAGTATAACAGCAATAATATTAGAGATAAAATAATACTTGCATTTTCTGAGACTGAAATTCACCCAGACCTTAAAACCACTTATATCAGTATATTTTATGTGAGACTTCGGGGATAAATAATCAAATATAAGGTGCAGTGTATCCATTCATATCTGTAGTTTCCAAGTAGAGTCTAAGGTATCTGTGCTATTCTGTAAAAGGAGGTGAAGCCTCTCTCGATCCTCTTTTTTAGTTATCCTGACCATAAAATCCCAGATATTTTAGTTCTCTTCCGGAGTCCACACTTTTTCCTTAAAAAATGCTATTAAAAGTGGAACTGGGGAGGGAGCTTGCACTAAGAGGAATTTCAGCCTATTTAATTAATTTGTAAATAACAGATACTGTAATTTCTGAGTACCTTAAAACTGGCATTTTTCTCAATGCTTCCTCCATAAAAGTTGAAAATTATATATTGTATTATCTGTAATTTAAAGCCTTAACCCTGCAAGCTGTTCTGCACATATCCAAATGCAGCTGTGGTAAAGGACAGGGAATTTTACAACTTAGGGCTTCTCTGCTTTATTTGATTTTTTTTTTTTTTCAAAATAATAAGCAGAAAATTCTCATTGTCCTGACAAGCTCATTCAGGCATGGCTTTCTGGTTGTAATTTGCCATTATTAATTGGATCATTCTTTTCTCACACAGAAAAAGGCTGAAACAGGACTTAAGTACTTTCTGCATCTTGAAACAAGTCAGGTGAAAAAAAAACATATGTCTAACCTATGTTCTGTGTATTTAGCAAGCTGGTGATTCAACCTATGCTAATGAACACTATAAAGGACTGAGAATAATGGATAAAATGTGTATTCATCTGTCCAAAGGATGCTACATTATTTTTATTCAGTGTTTATAAAATCACCAAGACTACAGTTAGAAAATGAAAGAAAAATCAGATCCTGGAATAATTTCGATTTTAAAAAGAATATGAAATTATAGAGCTTTTTAGAACATACTTAGAAAATGACATTAAAAAATTTAAAGCATTATGTAGAGTTAAATTTTTTACTGAAAGCCAAGCTAATGAAAGTGAATTTAGTATCATAACTTGTAAGGTTATTATGTTGCTGTTTAAAATCCCACTGTAGGAGATTTTGCGATGGTGAATTTTGAGGAGATCTGCTAAATGTTTATTTTATACGATGGCTTGGGAGTAGAGTTGCAGAAAGAGTACCTAGAAGCTCCTCGATCTGAGCTACACTGGTGCAGAACAAGTCAGAAAAGACTTTAGTTGTCTGATTGCCATTCACCTCTTGTGTCTCCCAGGCACTCATGAAGACAGGGAAATATGGAACAGCATTACAAAAAGCTTCCTAATAAATTGACATTCACTGTATCTTAACTGGAAGTTTTGTGTGGTTTGTCATGAGCTGTTAGGTAGCTAGTGGCACAGCAGATATTTAAGTGCTTCTTGAGGATCATTAATATTATTTTTTCAAAAAGACTTTTGTGATGTACCTGCATTATTATATACTGCAGTTCTTGATGCACACACATTCAGTTCAAGAGCACATCTTGTAAGGGCTCCTTATGTGTCCTAAGCGCATTTAGAAACCTTCATGAAGCAGGCTTGCAAGTATATTCACACATAAATGGAGAAGCAGGGTTTGACGTCTGCAGATTTTAAAGAGAGAAGGCACGTTTTGGTTAAACGTTTGCTTCTAAAAGCCAAAGAGGAAATGACATAATAAAGCCCTACATCTGACTATTGTGTATCCATAGTGTTGACAGCAAATTAGAGTTGAAAAATTTTGAAAAACCCAAGCCACTATAGGCATTTAGAAATGCTGAATAGTGACATTATTAATTTGGGGTTGGTGAATTTAGAGCTGAGAATATGACTATATTTGAGGAAATATGGAGAAATAGCAATTTTTCTGCAAATAGACATTTCATAATTAGTGCTCCATAATTAAAATACAGTGAAAGAAGCTTGCAAAACTTAGTGACATTCAAACTATATTCCCCATGATCCTGTTCTTTTTGCTATAAAGCAGCATTTACATCTAGGGAATGACTGATACTGCAAAAACTGCTTAAGATGCCTACTGGCAGAACAAGATTACATTGTAGTAGATCTACTGAAGTGACTTACTTTTGTAAAGCATTCAAAGATTCAAGGATGGAAAGCAATGTGAAAGGGATATACATTATCTTCATTAGTTTACAGTCCGAACATGATTGCAAAAGACTTTCATCTACTTACTATGAGTTCAAGCTGCTTTTAATTGCCAGGGCAATAGCTTTTTAGCTGACTTGAATGGACACTCCTGTCTCTTTAAAATCTATTTCAGGACTGAAAAAAAAGATAACTTAGTTAAAAATGAATGAATACAGAGGACAGTATAAAGGTGAAATGGATAAGTAAGTTAATATAAAGTGACAGCGTGACTTAGGCATAAAATATATTTTTTTCAAACAGCATTTTTTATCAAAATCTAGTGCTACCAAGTGTACTCAGCTCATTTCAAGTGAAATAATACTAGGTCATTGAAAATTCAAAAGCAAAAATGGAAACGCTTTTGGAAAATTCTGCCCTTAGAAGTACCTATATAGCTTGTAAGGGCAGAATTCAAAGGTGACACTTTCCATTATGCTACAGCAAAGCTTCCCCAAGAGTCAAGAAAGGAAATCAATGTGTGCAAGTCCAAGAAATTGTATAGTGGAGGTGAGGACCTCGTTACTACAAATAAAGGTGACATGTTAGTTAGGTGTCTTGTCTGGAGGAGGGTTCATTCAGAATGAAAATAGCATATTTTATTTTCCTTAAGGCTTTCTCTCTGTCTCCCAGCAGTGTGGTAGCCTTCACACAAAGCTTTGACACCTTCTTGCAGCTCTGCCTGCATGCTCCAGCTACCCACCTTCAGCATTGGGCTTGCAGTAGTGCTGTGATGGGTCCAGGAGGTAAGGATGTGGCTAGAAGGCAACAGTGATGGCCACAGCAAGTGAAGAGGAGGAGAAAGGTTACTTCAGAAATGACTGGAAGCTGCTAGCCTGAATTTTCTCTTCTCTGAGAGCTATTATGTTATACACATGTGGTGTAATGAGCCTTCCACTTCAGACCCTCTCCAGGTTCATCCATTTTGAGGAGAAAGAAGAAACCAGCCAAAACCATCTAACTTGCCTTCTATAGTTTCTTCTGAATGAGATATTTAAGATTCACTACTTACTAATAAATGTCATAAAATCTTGACTGAAATGTTGAAAATCTCAAATTTTTTGGGGGATGCTGGCTTTAGATAAGGGAGAGGTCTTCATGCCATGCAGCTGCACAAGAATAAAGATTTTATACCTGATTCTTTCACCGTTTGAATTTGAATATCGAAATGTCTGGCATTGAAGAGTTATTCCTGCCAGGGAAGATTAAGTTGTAGACTTTTTGAAGAAAGGGAGACATATATCAATATTTAAAATTAGTGAGAAATGTAAAAGAAATATATCACTAGGGGTGCTTAGGAAGAGCAGAGAATTACTTGATTCTAATTAATAACCTGAAGTAAAACCAAAGTATCCTGAGGCCAAAAGCTATGCCATATGCATTCTCTTGGATTGAATGCTGCATATGTGAGCTTTAATCAGGTCAATCTGTTATATGCAATTCTGTATGTTATCACAGCAAAAGGTATTATAAATCACACAGAAATTCATACAAAAAATAGTTCTGAAAATGCAGTAAAGTTTGATTCAAATTTTGAGCAAATGCTAGGAATAAAGTAAAATTCCAAAATAAGGGGCTGAATATTTAGAAAAAGGACTTTCTTAAAATGATATTGTTCTATCTCAGATGGCTCTCTGTATGTTCCATACAGAAAACTTTCCTTACATAGGTTATTGCATAAACATAAAATATTTCCTGAATTCAGCCAAAGCTTCCTTAAGCTACCAGATTACACTTATTTTGCTTAGTAATGGCAACAAAATGCTAAACTAAATGAGTTCTGTCATGCATGGTCCCTTTGGAATACAGAATGAAAAGTAATTCTATAATATTTCACTTTATATGGCAACTTTAGCCCTAAATCCGTATTTAAGTTGCTAAAACAGAGCCTAGTTTGAGGAAATTGAATAGGGAATTGTTTAAGCACATTTTTGTCCCGTTGACTTTAATGGGGTTTCAGTACAAGTCACTATTTTGAACAGGCACCTTAAGCTGTTGTTTTGAAGCTTAAAAAGCAGGAATTATTGTAATTTTCTGAAGTCAGCATTTAGCAGTTCTGAATACTGTTTTGCTGACTGTACCTGGATACTGGATAGTCATGAAGGCAACTCTGGATAATCTTGTGTTTGTGGGTGTGTGAGTGTGTTTTTGGAGGAAAAAACACAAGGAAAAGAAAACAGAAACAACTAAATGGACAAATAAATTGCTGACGTTTGGCGTTTAAATATCACCATGAACTACAAAACTTAGCAGGTCACAACTTATTTAGATGAATACTATTTTAAGGAATTACTAGAGCACAGAGACAAGTGAGGTGGAGAAGAAGTGGATTTATACCTCTGAGATTCCATTTTGTTGGTGACAATTTTTCTGCAATGTGGGTTGATAGTACAAGAACATGTTTGAGGAAAAAATATTTAAAGAAGCCTTGTTCTCAGCCCTTTCCAAGCTCTTAAGCAGTGTAAAGAGGCTTTGCAGTCAGTGTAAATAACACAGAAAATTTGGGTTTGTTAATTACTACTGAGCATATTATGTGTTCTCATGAGTAATTCCACTGGAGTCAGGGTATAAATCACTGTGCTTCGTCGTAAACGTTTGCAAGCCTGAGAAGTCTTCTGAGTCTTTGGGGATATTTTGCTGCGTGTGTGTCAATTACACTTTTACAACTCATCTCTCTTGTGCACATTTTCCCAGCAGCAGCTCCCTTTCCTACTAAGTTATGCTGGCCCACCAGGCCATGGGATGTGCCTATTAAGCAGATGCTACTGGATTATGCTTAGAAAGATTTTTTTTTTAATGTAACTGTTTTTTAGAGGCAGTGAGGGATTACTACTCTTTTCCCTAAGCTCAACAAAAATCTCAGTTCTCCAGATCTGTCATAAGAAGTTTAAGAGATGTGACTGACCTTGCTATGTTAGCATATATCAAAATCTCTTTGGAGTAAATGCATGTAAAAGGATACAATGCTAGCTCAGTGCACATATACGCCTGCATTGCAGAGGGAAAGCCAAAAGCTCAGGAGCAAGGTGTGGTGATGATCAGACCCTGTCTGTTTTGTTCTTGGTCATATGCAATGGTAAAAAGCATTTTTTACTCAAACAAACAAACAAACAAACAAACACACTCCTCCAAATCCACAATGGATTGTTTGAGGCTTTAAATAAAACTTTGTTTTAGAAGAATGTTACACAATACTAAAACATATACATAGGTACATATCATATACATGTATATATAGATATGTATGTATATATATGTCAGAGTCCATAAATCTAAAATAGCATTTCTTTGCTTTCAATATATATTTCTTATTTTACAAACAGAGAAAATATACCTGAGTATAAGCATAGGTTTTTATCATTCTGCGTCACCAACGATATCTTACCTGGATCTCATGGAAGAGTAAAATTGGTCTTAGGCAGTAGGGAAATTTGCACTGAATACGTGATCTTATGATGCTGATTTCCATTTGTACCTCTCATCTCCTTTATTATATCTTCTTTATGGTCAGTATATGTGGATTGTGCTTTTAGAGAGGAATGTATCCTTGTCCATCAGCAGATGGTACTTTGTGATCAGCTAAATTCACTCCTGTTTCAGATACCTTTAGAATAAGTTCCTTGGACCGAAAATAAACTCTTACTCCCCCTCTAGATAGAAAAGCTGAAATTCACACAGCTACATCTGGCCCTCAACAATCTCATCAGACCTCTGGAAGAAAAATCTATTCAATATTAGAAAAATTGTCTATTGTTAATAAAGTAAGCAATGGATTCCTGTTTTCATCTCAATTGGGAATGAAGCTGGCTTGCCTGTTTGAGCAGGGGTGACAAAAAGCATTTCCTGATTGAATTCACAGAACATCTGCTTGCACAATCAATCCAGAATATCTTTATGTGTAATACTAACTTGCTCTGAATTGAATTCTTTTTCTGCCTCCTGTGCCAGCAAAACTTCATCATTTGATAGCCTGTCATTAAGCATAATGCGAACTTGTGCCATATTTTTGTCTCTCTAAGTGTCTCCATAGAGGCCAGATGCTTCTTTATATACCTTTCACCAATTCTGTTTTTCAACTCAAATAAAATGTGAAAGTCGGGGTTCTCCATTTTTATTGAAAACAATGTGTTTATGATTTCACTATAAAATTTTCAGATTAGGGAAAAAAAGTTTCTTTTGCTTTCCCCCTTTCTTTTTCAAAAAAGATTTGTTTTCATTTTCACTTTATAAAAGATCCCCAAACTTAAAAATTGGAAGAGTATGTACGAGAAATGATCAAAAGATTTTTCTGACCAAACAGCCAAAAATTGTGATCTCCTGTGATCCTAATAAATATATTAAAACCTTCAAGATAGTTAACACAGCACAGTTTGACAAGTGACTCACATCATCTGTGAATCACTTTATAAGCTAGAAGTGTAAAAAATCTCCAGGCATGCTGGGCTGGACCTTCATGTGGTATCAGCTAGCAAGTCTCTACTGACATTTAGAAGTTAACATTAAAGAGTGTTTTTTTTTTTTTTTTTTGTCAGAAGGAGAGGTCCCTAAGAGAGAACAGACCCTTTGCACAGCTACAGTACAAAGACATAATGAGGGGTGGGCTATGCTGTTCTCTCTAGAAGGACACAGGTCCAGTGAAAATCTTGGGCACAATAGGGCTTCAAATGGCAGTAGATGCCTATATGCAGGCATTCAAGATCTTTTTTTTTTTCCACTTAGCCTAGCAAAGCAGATTGGACAGCGACATGTACAGACCAGAAAGTATGTGTCCAAAATAATTTGGAAGATCAAGGTCTAAAATGCAAATAAAATCTAAATTTCTTGAGTTTCTGATTAATACTGTCTCTGTTCTCTGATGCTGCCTGTTATGAAGTATGTGTAGGCTACATCCCTGTCTTTTCTTTCCCATACCTCTCTGTGTGACATACAGGTTAAACATTTGTAGTAGAGTTCTCAGTTGTGCATGGTCTAGTACCTAGGATTGCCTGTGCTTTCATGCAGACAGCGGAGGGCTTGATTTGTAGCACGGTATCTGAACGCATAAATAGCCAGTGAGACACAAGGTACTCTCAGCACCAGCAAATATACCACACATGCACGCAGACTCGCTGACTGCATGAGTGACACAGATGCACTGTTGTGCAGGTGCAGGTTTGCAAGGCCAGATGAGGGAAAAAGTCACAACACATGAATCATTTTAGTTTACGAGTATAACTCTCTGTTGTCAATTCCAGTCCTGTTTGTCATCAGGCAAAGATGCTCAAGACAGCAAACCATTAGAGCTCTGCATTCGTCTATCCCCAAGGGGTCCTTTTTAAAGAGGCAAATTGATTTTTGCCACCAGACAGTGAGTCATGCATACAAACTAGGAGAGTACTTATGAATCCCTATGTTCATTTCCCCATGGTGCTTGGTAAGGTGAGTTGTTTGCCTGATTTGTTTAGGAATAGATTTGGGGAAAGAAACAAAACAAAGCAAAACACAAAACTCTAATGTTTTTAACCCCTGCCTCAAGAATACAATATATCTATCAGCATTCAAATGAATATTTTCATTCCCTATGGAGGGCTTAAATTTCTGTTTTATACAGAATATATATGACTCAACAGTTTCCTACATACTGTGTATTTGAACTTTTTAAACAAATCTTTACATGGCTATTTTCAGGAAGAAAAGATAGAAAAAAATAGAGCAAAATATGAGAAAGAGGGATTGATATGGTTGCCTGCATACAGGCATCTGGTGACATTTGAAGCCTTAATGTGTCCGAGATATTGAATGAACCTGTGTCCTTCTAGAGATGTAATTGGAGGCCAGGTGGGGCACTCTAGTCCCCACAGCATCAGGTAGATAAGGGTCAAATTGGACCAAATTACCTCCAGCAAAGGTCATTATACAAGCTGAAAGCAGACTATTTCACCAAGCATATCTCCATCAAAAACTAAAACTGTATCTCATTCTTCAAATTGAGGAATCTTTCATTTCAGTATATATATATATTTTTAATAAAGTTTAAGGGCCTTTGATTTTGTTTGTATTTCATTGTTTAGGATTATTTTTCAGTGACTTAATACAAATACATTACTGAAGTGGCTTCAGCTTTTATCTGCATTTTCTAAGCTTTCAGTGGTTAAGAAAACAGAGCGTACTAAAGATATTGTTTTATATCTGCTAAAAATCCTTACAGATATTGCTATATAATTTATACAGAATTACATGATTTTGCCTATTTAGAAGAGGCCCCGAGCTGTGCTTTCCCCACACAATGCTTGGACATAGTCTGAATTAAGCCAAAATTTTGCAAGAAAACCCACAGAAAACTAAGCATAGTGCAAAGCACCGTTGCAGTCTCAGAACCCATGCTATGGAGCTCTGCAGCTAAGTTTGCAAGGACAGAGCCAGATTTTGATATATAGTATCCATGGGCTTTTGAATCTGAAAGAAGGAACTTGTTTTACAAAGTGATAAGTGATCTGGGTCCTTCCTTTTGTTATCCTGACTTGTCTATGAGTAGAATTGGCACACAGACTTTAATTATCTTCTTTTAAATGAGTGAGTGGGCAGTATTTTCAGTTAAAAAAAAAATAGTGTCTTCCTTGGCTTAAGGGAAAAGCACACCTTGACTGACAGAGCGCACACTGAAAGCTGTACATACTTATAGCAGATGGAACACAAGTGGGCTTGTGGGAGAAAGCAGGTGGAGTTTGGAGAGAATGAAGCTTAGTTTCTGCAGCCTGTTACTGGCTTGGCTTCAGTAGTTTGTGCCACAAACCCTATGCGTTTTTCCTATCTTCTGCCCTTCTCTTTTTATTATTATTATTATTATTATTTTTCCCATCAATAATCAGAAGAGCAATAATCATCAATACAGATATCGCCACTAAATATAACTGAGGTATTTTAATTTATTTCATATTTCCTTCAGTGCTAGTTCTCCCCTTGGTTTAAGCTCAGATATTCAAACCAGAAGACCTGGTCTGTACCTGCCGCAACTTCTGTTTGGGCTAGTATGCCAATACATCTGCTTGTAGAATTACTCATTTCAGGCAAAAATTCTTACCTTTAGGATGATCACCTATCTTTTCCAATTTTCTCTTGATTTTTATATAAATTCCAAATCACAACAAATAGGAGAGCTAAAGAATTTGCTTGTCTTTATTGGAAATACATGATTTACTTTCTGTTACAGCATATAAAGGTATTTGTATTGGCTTTACCATTTGTGTTTTGGCTTTGTCTGCCAAAACAAGGATGTATAAATGAGAAAATGGCAGTGATTTTCATGTCGTTAAATCTGCAGAGATGGAAATTTTTAGGATAAATACCCTGTGGTCCTGAGGGAAAAAAAAAAAGTCCATAAAAATCACAAAATAGCCTCATTCTGTTAAACAGTCAATTCCAGTATTTGCCATATGCTTCTGTTACCTCTCCCTAATATTCAATTATCTCTTAAGTACCAAATGTTAGGTGCATCCCAGAGAAGGATGCATCAATATAAAGATAGAAGGTAAGATTTTGTTTTTCTTTCCTCCAGATTATACCTCATTCCCCTCTAATACATGCCATGGTTCAAAGGTAGGAACATGAAAAGTAGGATAGGAAGCTATTTCAGTTCTACCTGGGTAGGTTCACAGAAAGTCTGTGTCCCATCCCAGTGTCATATTTAGTCTTTATTCAATGACTCCTCAACAAAAAATGCCTAAATTTTACCTAAATCACCCCAAGAACTCATCTTAAAATGTATCACTTTTCCTACACAAGGCCGATGGGCAACTCTATCCACCACCTTGCCTTCAAATCCCATCCGGACAAAGTCCCCTAACTAATTTCATAGTTTTCCCTCATTGTGCTGTCCCAAACCCCTATATCCCTCTTAGTATCCGAGCAGGGTGTGCTTGTGTCTGTGAATCTCATGCTGCCTGTTTCCTTTGACTTCATTGTGTATTTTCACATTACTTTGAGAAGTCAAGACCATCCAGCAGGAAGGTACCTCTGAAGAAGACAGTCTTGGTTTATATCAAGGATTAAAAACCGCTGGATTTATAGATAATACTTCAGATAGATGCCTGATATCACAGCAAAAAAAAAAAAAAAGGTGTACAGGATATACTTAATCACACTATGTTCTAGGATCTATTTTGACAACATGTAGAATGGAATTCTGCTTCAGACTGTAAGTCTTCAGATCATGGAATCATAGGATTGTTCAGGTTGGAAAGGACCTCTAGAGATCATCTAGTCCAACCCCCCTGCTTCAGCAGGGACACCTAGAGCATGTGGCACAGGGTGGCATCCCGGCAGGTCCTGAAGATCTCCAGAGAAGGAGATTCTGCAACCTGCCAGGGCAGCCTGTTCCAGCGCTCTGTCACCCTCACTGTTAAAAAAAATTTCCTTACGTTTCTGTGGAACTTTTGGTGTTTCAGTCTGTGGCCATTACCTCTAGTTCTGTTGGTGGCCACCACTGAAAAGAGGCAGGCCCCATCCTCTTCACTCCCTCCCTTGAGGTATTTATGTGGCTATCTGCATGGAAGCTAGGGGCATTATTTCTTTGCTGAAACACAGACATCATAGATCATCTCGTCCAACCCCCATGCTCAAGCAGGGACACCTAGAGCGTATGACAGGATTGCATTCAGGCAGGTGTTTTGGATGATAAAGTTTGCAAAACACGTTGTTATTGTTAAAAAAACCCTCCAGTAAGTCCATATTCCTAAATGGTGCAAGTTCTAACAAATGAACAGAGTCTGCAGCATTAGTCTGACAATACTCCTATTTTTTCACTAAATACACTTGCAGAAGACAACTTAAAATGATATAGAACTAAAGAAATGGTTTTGATCATTGAGAAGAATGGCTATAGAAAACTAATAATATTCTATAAGAGAAAAAAAAAAGTCAGCAGAATGCAGTATCTTACATTTGGACTGTATGATGAATACTCCAAGCTATATTTGGCCAGCACACCTAAATTTTGACATCTGCATAAATGCTTGTGCTTCATTTGGATATGAAAGAAATATTACCTAACACATATCTGGAGTGATCACATTTGCATATGTAATTCTATTATTATGCACTTGGTTTAACCCATATATGCAGGGTCCCTTAGAGTGAGTCTTACCTGCAATGTAGTGTTAAAATGAGAACCAGTTGGTTCAAAAGCTCATTCCTTTCCTGTGAGCTCAGATTCCCCTGCAGTACTATGGTAATTCAGCTTGTTCAAAAGCTCAGGGTCTATCCACAGCACATATATAGCCAGAGAGTTTGCATGCAGGCATTTTGAAGGCAAACTCAACTCAGCTGGAATTAATATAATCCATCTCTTAGGATAGCTTCTTAGTTTAAGTCCAAGACTTTGCTAATCTAAACTGACTAGGACAGAAAATGCAATTATCTTGGATAATTCCTTCCACATGTTGTATTAACATATCCATAGTTATTCCAAGAACTGGAATATAGTTGATTTGGTATGCTGCCTGATCCACTAGGCATTACGACCCATTGTGCCGATTATCTCAAATGAAGCCTCATTCATGCTATTGCAGAGTCACAGAATCTTTGTGTTTGGAAGATTCCTCTGGAAATAATCTAGTCCCAGACTAGAGTATAGCAGGTTGCTCAGGACTATGGCAAGTCTGGCTTTGAATATATCCCAGGATGGACATTTCACAGTCTCTCTGGAGAAGCTGGTCCAGTGAGCAGCCTCAGAGTTTTTTTTAAAAAAAAAAAAAGAGAGAGAGAGAGAGAGAGAGAGAAAGATTTTTCTTATGTTTAAAAGGAATTTACTGTTTTCAGTTTGTTCTTTCAGTAAATGGTGCTATGAAGAGTGCATCTTCTCTATCCCCACCCTTCCCCAAATATTTATACAAGAGATATATTTATTGGTAAGATGCCTGTTCTCCAGGCTAAAGAATCTCAGCCTCATGTGATAGAAGCCTCAATCTCTTAATTATTCATGGGCCTTTGTTGAACTTGCTCCAGGATGTCCAAGTCAATATTAGATTGCAGATCCCAGAACTCAAAAAAAAATCAGAATTCTAAATATGGCCTCACTGGTACTGAGAAAAGGGAAGGATCACCTCCCCTTAATTGCTGCTGATGTTTTTCCTAACACAGCTCCAAATGCCATTGACCTTCTTTGCCAGAAGGGTTCACTGCTGGCTCATGTTCAACATCTTGCCCACCAGAACACCTAGGTCCTTCTGTGAAAATCTGTTTTCTAGCCATTTGGCCCCAGCCTGTCCTGGTGCATGGGGATATTCCTCTCTAGGTACTGGACTGCACATTAATTTTTGTTAAATTTTGTCAAATTCCTGTCTGTCTATTCCTCCAGACTGTCCATGTTCCTCTGGCAGCACAATCATCTGGTATTTCAAACATACCTTCAAGGTTTGTACTGTCTGCAGAATTGCTGAGGAAGCAGTCCATCCCATCCCTCCACATAGGAAAATGTTACCCACTATGGGTCCCAGTATTGGTGCGTGGGTGGCATCCCTAGTGATTGGCCTCTAGTTGGACTCTTTGCCATTGATTTTAACTTTCCTAGTCCAGCTGTTCAGCCAGATTTCAGCCCACTTCGCTATCCATTTATCTAGTTCCTACTTCATCAGTTTGTGAAAAAGGATGCACACGAAGCCTTATAGAAATGTAGCATAACAAAATAAAGGCCTTCAAATCTGAACTGAAAAGACAGGAAAAACAAATTAAGAGGAACTTACTATAACCATATCACAGATAGGAAGAGATTAAGTGATTTTCCTAAAGTCTCTGAGGCTGTGTGTGACAGAAGAAGTCATTAAGCCCATGTCCCCTGAACCAGTTCTCACATTACAGATGAACTTTTTCATTTTGTAATCTTTTTTCTATTTATTACATACTCTGCCTTGAAGCTATTCTGATTCAGATAGATTCTGAAACTATGCTTATAACTGGTCACTTGTATCTTGCATTTTTCACACTCCTGGAAGAGCCTGGGAATTATTATTACTGCTCTCCTCTCCATCACACGCAAAGTGAAATGCATTAGTTGTAACGTACTGTTGAACTGACAGCCTGGAGTTGCTGCTGACACTATAGAAAAATACTTTGCAAAAGGTTAAAACCACATTTCGATCAAAGAAAATAGCAATAAGAGATTTGAACTGCTGTGTCTTGAACTACAGGTCTTTGAGATACCTTAATGCTCCTAAAACCATCCTACTTTAGCCTTTATATAAGCATCTGTTTGTAAAAGTCCGCAAGACTTCAGTTCAGGATCTGTAAGAGCTGGTTGTAAGGCTGATGGACTGAATGTGAGCACAGGCTTCGAAGATTGAAGGTACAAGCAGAAGACTTATATTCAGAAAGAATATGTACTCTGAGTCTCATACTCTCATAACCTTTGCTAGACTCAAAACATATATTTCCGTATCATTTCTAGCATGCGGAAGTAATGATGTTAAAAAAAAAGAAGTAATTAGCTTAGTGAGTACTTTTTATAAGGTAGTAAACATATTGATTGATACTGTTTTCAAAAGAATGATATAATGCTAGTCATGCCACACAACTTTGAAATCAATTAGACTCTACTGGTTATCTCGTGTGACACATTTAATGCAGCAGATAGGTAGATTGATTTGTTTTGTGAAAGTAAGTACCTCAATTAAGTTTTGTTTTTGTCATGTTAGCAGCAGTGAAATAAAAGGGCAAGAGATAAAAAGTAACACCCTTTTTTAAAGTATTAAAAACTTGCTAAAATAATAAGACCTGTGATTTTATACAGATAAAAAAGATTCACTCATGGTCTATACCGTATAAACATCCTCTTTTATTGCTGCAGACATTTATAGAAATGATGGATATTCCTGAGATAGCTGAGGAATGAAGGCAAGGAGTTGCAAGTCAAGAGGGCATGGAAGATTATTATTATATAAAGCAAGAGAGCAAAAAAAACTATTATCAGATCACCCCAAAATATAATCCTTACTTCCTATGCTAAAGATTTCTCTGCAGATTGATCAGATTAATATTTAGCATGATCAGATTTATAGTTATTTATTTGGTGACAAGGCTTCCTCAGAAATCATTGCTACACAGCAGTCTTGAGAAAGGGGCACAATCCTGGATGATGCAAGAAGAGGAATAGTAAATAAAAGGCATCGTGTGGACCCAACTATGTGCATGAAAGTGAGTTCAGATGAGAGAACCATTGCTATGTACAAGGATGTACTTGATGTGTAAAGCATGTTTTATTAATTGGCAAATGCTCAGCTTCTTTGCAGCTAGTGAAAGGAATTTTTTGTTAGTATTTTCTTTGCACATTCAGGATCTTTACAAAGCAGAAAAATCAGATGTTCTCCCAACTCATAATCTGAACAAAAATGACTTGAATATGTTAAATAAGATGCATGGAAAAGTATGCTTTTCTTTATATCCTGAGCTTTGAAACATATTCTACAGGCTTTAGATTTAATTTTAAATAAGGAGAAATGGAGTCATTGTCAGACACTCTCTTGAAAAGATGTTTTGGATGTTTTTCTTCCATGAAGCAATTACAGTTCCACCAACTTTGTGGAGTCTGAATCACTCCATGTATCTCTCACAGAGCACTTGAATACTGAATCTTACTGTATGAAAAATAATTGTTTCCCAAACAATATACATTTCCCTTCACTTCAGGACAACCTATCATTAGGAACATATGAAGCAAGAAAAGTAAAACTGACAGATGTGATTCATTTTAAAATACAACTAGACATCACGTCCTCTCAGTGAAAACAGGATGAAAGAAGAAAATAATTGCAATGTGAGCTCAATTGTCAGAAAAGTAACCAACTAATACTAATTGAATGTTGATGTTCCATTATTTATGAAAGTGGTCTTGGCATTTATCACATCTCTTGGCTGAAATTAAATTTTCTTCCTCTGAGTCCAATACTAGCATACCATCTGTTTAAGCATAGGTCTGATCTCTGAACTTTCTTCTTGCTTATATATTTTGACTTAGGATAGCCACAGGTCTGAAACTTGCCTAAATGTCATACAGAGATACAATAAATTCTCCCAAAATGGCTGTGTAGAAATGATAAAAGAGACAGCAAATTCATAAAGACTGAGTGGATAGGGCATGAAAATGCAAGTATAACAAGGGCAAGAAGCCTGGATATTCAGAGAGCAAAAAAGCCCCAGTGTGATCACATGGATATTTGTGATTGTAAAGCATGTCTTTCTCAATAGTCCTGCTGGAGTCTTACACTATTATGTGGAATGGTGATATCAGTAGAACCAGTAAGAAAGAACAAATGGTTTTGGAATATTCACTTTGGACATGTAGGATATGCATTCAAGTCTCTATTGCACATCTCTAATTTACCTGAGTGCAATGTTTTGCAGTCTCCTCTAAATATAGCAGTCTTGTAGAAAAGAGAAAATATTCTGAAATCCATAAAACCTTTCCTAGATAATCAGTCTTTTCCGTGTCTCATTTTTTTGCCAAATATCTTCCAGGAATTATATATATATATATATTTCTTTTTTTTCTCTCTCTCTCTCGGGTAATTAAAGGGTAGCTTATACTTTTCCCGTATTTTTAACAGAAACCTTTGTGAATAACAGTTTTATTCGGTTTTGCAGATGCAATTTCACTGAAGCCCAATGAAAAGGAGTTTGAAGGAAATGGTGACTTTTTAACCTGAACTCTTGTTTGTTTTCTTTTCTTGTCCACTGTTAATAAATCCAATTACATTTATTATGCGTAGGATAGGAAAGATGTTGTGGATGTTGCTGAGCCTGCCTGAAGGCAGAGGAATACAGTACATCACCTCCGTGTCCATTCCAGGTCTATTTTCTGTAACGATGACATGTAATATATTTTACAGCATAACTACAACTTATTTTCTTTTTTCATTCATATGCTCATTGTTATTCGTGACTGCGGTAAAAAAAAAAAAAAAAAGAAAAAATCACATAGGATAAAAAAAACAATCCTGGTAATAAAATCAAGGTGACACAGATAAGAATATGGCTTGAGCTATACAGTGTCTGTGAACCAGATCTGAATTACCCTGAAGTTAATGGGATGTATTGTGT
Source organism: Tinamus guttatus (assembly GCF_000705375.1). The sequence goes on from NW_010583630.1 coordinate 195,656, forward strand.
TGATTTAAATGGGAGCTGGCCTGGATGCCAAGTAACTTAACTTCTTCTCCAGCTTGTAATACAGAGTGGGTTCTTAGAGCAGAATTTAACTTTCAAATTTAGAATCCAATGGTCCAAGAGTACCATTTGTCAAGGTAAAGTAGAAATGGCTGCAAAAAAGGGCAGTTTTCAAGTGAAAGTGAAACAGAACAAAATAAAACTGTACACTTTGTATTTTTAGGCAGAATTTACTTAGCTTGTGACTTACTTACTCTTAACAGTAATACCACAATGTGGTACAAAACAGAAAACATTATGATGTTCACTTGTGTGCTCCATGGTAGTCCTTCAATGGCAGTATAATTGCTGCTTAGTTAATAAGCTTAAGTGCCAGTGATGAGTGTGGTTTTGTGGATGGCATATTGATGATATTTGGAAAAGACTTGCTGCCAAGTGAGATAACCAAAAGAAAATACTGCAGCCCAAATTACACATAAAATAACTATTTTTCTCTCCATGCAATCACAAATAGAATACTATATGTTTATTTTCATCTCTGTGTTTAGTGTAAAGTGAGAATAATAACTCCATATGATTCATAGCAGATGATGGTGACACAAATCTGCACACCTGTGGAGAGTAGGATGTTGTAATCCCACTGTGATTAAGAAGATGTATGCTTGCAACTCTGCAATGAGAATGAATTGTTTACCTTTCCTATTAGATCCGTAATTAATCACTCAGATTTGATCTGTGCGATACCAAATGGATTTAGCATCCCACATTGCTCAAGGAGTATATTGTTTTTTACAATACCTATTGTTTTGCATTAGAGGATGCTTCAACAGAACAGACATGGTTCTTTTCTTACATAATCTCTATCTATTTGGACAGAAAATGGCAGTGTTGTGAATAGAAAAAGATAACCCGAGAAAATTTGCTTGAGAAAAATAGACTTCTGAGTTGTCATTCCTGAATAAATCATTTCCTTTTACATAATGTCTTTTTTGTAAAATATTTTAAAGCATTTTTAGCAGGAACAAATCACATCCTACAGAAAAGAAGCAGTAAAAGTTAAATTTTACTTTCTGCTGCATAAATGCTTTGGCAGTGCAAGAAATGTTTGGGTAAGTTAATATACTGTATCTCCATTTTGGAGGAACAGATCCCTGATAGAATGTGGAACTGATGCCTTACTTTGCTTAAGGTGAGGCTGTAATTAAAGTATCCAGGCATCCACATATCTAACATGGGAGCCAAAACTGTGTTGATGAATTGCTTTTGAGAAGCATTCAAGACAGCAGTTGTGGATGAGAGGAAGCAGATCCCTGGTCCATCTGTGTTGTAGAACAGAATTCAGTATAGGTATCATATAGGATTCTGAAGAGACTAAGGGTTAAGATATTCACTCTGAAGTCCAGGTGTCTCAATGCAGGTATCAATGTCCAAAGAAAAGGCTACCTATTTGAGGATCTCCTAAAACCATGTATTTCAATGAATTGTTTTCCCTGATGCTTAATTATAAACTCAGCTTCATCTTAAATTACACTTCAATTTCCTATATTAGAAAGGCCATGATGACTGATCTGGATATATAACCTCAAAAGGTATATCTAAATTTGATGCCAAGAATGAAAAGTCTTTCAGATAATATACACAAGGTGTATATACACAAGGTATATATACATATATTTTTTTTTCCTTATTTGAAAAAGTGCTAGTCATCAGAAGCAGCTATGGGCACAAAACAGACATGAGCACAACAGAAATTCAATGATACATACTCTGTGCTGAATACCTAAATGGTGCATTTTAAATAGCACCTAATTTCTGGCAATCAATGGGCCAAATTTATTTGCAGGATGAATTTATAATAGACACATAATCTCTTTATGCCCAGCCATTTTCTAATCTGATACTGCATAGTATCAAAATGTTTAAAATAAAACCCTGGGGCTTCTCACAAAGTGAAGGTGAGATCACTATGATGCTATGATATTGATATTTGCAAGTGCAGGACAAGAACTGGTAGTACATTTCATCTTCCAGTTAGAATGTTGGAAGCTTTGATGACAAATGCATAAAATGTTTAACTAACAGAAATTAAACTTTCAGGTAGACTTTGAAACATAGAGTTTCATGGAAAGAGGGAGCTGCACTGATAGCAGAAGACTGAAGACTGCACAGTGCTAAAATGAACTATTTTTAAGAAAGAAAGGCTACTGCCAAAAAAGTTCTTCAGAGTCATGAGGTTAAGAAACATGCTGCATATTTCAGGAGAGTGTAAATTTGAGGAGCTTGTTATACCACCACGCCTGCATAGATTTTATCAACTATTACATTTACTATCCAGGAGAAATCTAAGGTATATTTTTAAATTTTAGGAAACATATTCATTAAAGCAGTGAATTGGTTTCAAAATGGGTCCTCAAAGAAATACATCAGTGGGATCAGCACATGACTTACCAGTTTTCTTAATCCTTTGAAGACCTAGGGTATTTTTGTAACCCTAGTCATTGCAATTTCCTCTTTCCTTCTGTTCTTCACATTTTTTTTTTTGGCTTTACCACAAAAGCCAATAAGACACCAGAGTCTCACCTCTGTACAGTTCAGATGCTGTTTCTGTTGGGATGCATGCAAATGTGCTGACATGTGTCTCAGAATTTTTTGTCCAATGATTGACCACACTATTGTTGCTATACAACCGTGATTTTTTTTTCAAAAAGCATGCATAATGAAATTACATATCTAACCACCTTTTGTAATTTACCAACCTAACGGCCTTGTCTCTCTTTTTTCTTTAACTCTGGGATAGGGAAAAATGGCTGAGGAGAGGAGTGGGGAAGGTGGAGGATTTTGCATCCTGAAGCCAATATTATGACTTAAACAGAAGGATGGCACTTTTCAAGAAGCAGTTCTAGTGAACGTGCATGTATATCTGTGTGTGTGTGTATGTGTGTGTGTGTGTGTGTACGCATCAGGAGGAGGATGGAATCAGGAAAGGAGGGATTCTCTTCACCCCTCTCAATAAATCTTGAAAAAAGTCTTCAAAAAGGGCAAGAGAGAGGAGCCAGGAAACTACAGGCCGGTCAGCCTCACTTCCGTCCCTGGAAAACTGATGGAGTAGCTCATCCTAGAGATCATCTCTAGGCATGTCAAGGAAAAGAAGGTGATCAGGAGTAGTCAGCATGGATTCGCCAAGAGGAAGTCATGTTTGACCAACCTCACAGCCTTCTACAATGAGATGATTGGCCGGCTGGATGAGAGGAGAGACGTGGCTGTTGTCTACCTTGACTTCAGCAGGGCTTTTCCCCCACACAAGCTCCCATAACATCCTCATAGGAAAGCTCTGGAAGTGTGGGTTAGATGAGTGGACAGTGAGGTGGATTGAAGACTGGCTGGATGGCAGAGCTCAGAGGGTCCTGATAAATGGGGCTGAGCCTAGTTGGAGGACTGTGGCCAGTGGTGACCGCCAGGGGTCAGTACTGGGCCTAGTGCTGTTCATCTTGTTCATCAGTGACTTGGTGAAGGCACAGAGGCACCCTCCCCAAGTTTGCAGATGATATGAAACTGTGTGGAGTGGCCAAAACTTCAGAAGGCTGTGCTGCCATTCAGAGAGACCTGGACGGGTTGGAGAGTAGGGCAGAGAGGAACCTCATGAGATTCAACAAGGGCAAGTGTATGGTCCTGCAGCTGTTGGTGAATAAGCCCAGGCACCAGTACAGATTAGGGATTGACCTGCTGGAAAGCAGCTCCAGGGAGAGGGATTTGGGAGTCTTCGTTGACAACAAGTTAACCATGAGTCAGCAATGTGCCCTCGTGGCCAAGAAAGCCAGTGGGATCCTGGATCCTGCAGCATGAGGAGGGCTCTTGCCAGCAGGCCGAGGGAGGGAATCCTCTGCCTCTCCTCAGCTCTGGTGAGGCCACACATAGAGTATTGCGTCCAGTTTTGGGTTCCCCAGTACAAGAGGGACATGGAACTCCTAGAGAGGGTACCAAGTAGAGTGACAAGGATGATTAAAGGACTGGAGCATTATCATATGAGGAAAGACTAAGCAAGCTGGGCCTGTTTAGCCTGGAGAAGAGAAGATTGAGAGATCTGATCAACATGGACAAATACCTTAGGGGTGAATGTAGGGAGGATGGAGCCAGGCTCTTGTCCATGGTGGCCAGGGACAGGACAAGGAGTAATGGGTGTAAGTTGAAACAGAGGAATTTTCATCTCCATATGAAGAAGAACTTATTTCCTGTGAGGGTGACAGAGCTCTGGAATAGGCTGCCCAGAGACGTTGTGGAGTCTCCTTCTCTGGCGATCTTCCACACCCGCCTGGATGCCGCCCTGTGTGTCCCTTCCAACATTAACCATTCTGTGATTCTGTGATTCTGTAAATATACATCCTTCCCAAGTGTAGTCAGTAAAGGGAAACAGAGAATCAGAATAATAATCTAAGTCAGATTTTCTGAAGTGTATGCTAGATAGCCTTTTCTTCTTCTTTGACCTAACTTCCAATGTCAGTATGTAAAATTAGGCTATCTGAATAACATCTTTGGGTACTAAACTCTCCATTTTCAGGTGCACAATCTCTTGCAAAAATGAAATACTAACTACCCCCAGAGTATTCACAAGCAAAACTGACTCATCTGTTCAAATCCCTGGGAGCCAGTGGAGCCAACAATGAACAGATTTGCCCATTAAAAAGTATTTTTACCTTTCTTTGCACATACCTCTAATGGGTGGCTTTGTTCATGCATATACACAAGAACTCACTTGCAGACTGACTGACTGTGTAGAATTTCATAGCTAAAATACTTTTCTCACAGAGTTATGAATATTTTAAAATGTATCTCTATCACAGAAGTGAACTTTTATTCTGTGTATTGCCCTGGTGATCAGCAACTGCTGCAATGCAATGGAAACATTTTTTCCCTGCAATGCTACCAACTAAAAATAATTTAACATATTATCAAGAGACTAAGGCACCTCAGACACTTAAAAGCATTTTCTAGAAACTCCTTTGATTATATAGCAGTTATGGTGGCACTTTCAGAATCAACTTTTCCTATAAGCATTTGCAGTAGGGACACAAACCAAGTAAGATTAATAGCTGATAAGTACTTAGACACTAATATACATGTTCTGCTAGCCCACTATGAATCCAAAGGTAACAAGTAAAGGGCCCAAACTGATCCATTATTAATGTAAAACTTCCACTACTTAGTGCTACTTTCTCATCTGTTCTCTTAGAAGCAAAAACAGTTACAGAACCAAAAGTCAACCAGTCCATCTTCCTGCCAATATGGAATCATTCTCCCTGGTTTTCTCTGTACGATATTTTCTGGTGTTCGACCTGCACTGATTTTGTACTTTCCAAGGAAACAAAAGTCTATCCTTACTTGGGAAGACTGTCAGCTACCTAATACATCTCACTATCTAAATGGCATTTATGGCTGATGTTTTATTTGAAGGTGGTATTTATTTATACAAATGAATATTTTTTCATGGGTGTATAGACAGCAGTGGAAAAATCAGTATCTTTCAAACTACAATAAATAGGACACACTTTAAATATTTTTTATATTTTAATAGAAGAAATACTTCTAAATTTCTTAATGTCTGTAAACTTCAGCATTACAATGTGAATATATTACTATTAATCTGGGCAAATATGCATCCTTCATTCCATTTGAAATATCTTTCGTGCAGCAAGCAAAATACACTTAGATCTACTCATATGTATCTTTAACACATTTACATAAATATATTTATATATTTACAAGAGGAATAATTTCTGTATTAGAGAAAGGAAAAAAGAAAGAGGCAGTTAAAATTTTAACTTTTTTTTTTAAATCCGAGAATTCTTTCTTTAAAAAATGTCATTTTTATATGAAATCATTCTTCCAAATTCCTGCCATTATTTTGAGTTATCTGGAACTTTTTTAGTTTTATATTTCAATATAAGAACAGTTATATTTAGTTGGTATTGGAAATTTTTATCATCAACTTCTGCATTGCCTTGTTCTTTACTTCCTTGCATGTATATTCTGTGTTTGAGTCCTTGCTGAATTATGACACACTCTTCTGTCTTTTTGTTTAGTAACATGCATAATTTCCTAACCTTACATCAAAAAAAAGAAAAAAAGAAAGGTGCTTGTCATCTTCTGTTCTACAGACAATTGAGCATGGTTCAGGTCTCCTTCAGAACTGAACAAGTTCTTCACAGGAAACAGTAGCGTAGTTCACACCACACTAAAATAAGTGCCACAACTTCAATTAGTACTAGAGTTCAGGCAAAATGGAATTAGACGAGATTCAGAAGTTGAGTTTGAGAGGTTGGTTAAACTGCTAATTGAGCTTAACGGTGAACTGTGAGGAAAAAAAAAAGAAAGAAAACAACAAATGTCTCTCTTTTGCATATATTTTTCACGATGAAAAAAATACCCTCAAGCTTTCTCTTCATCTCCTTTTTCTTCTCTCTCAGTTCACAGATTTACTTCTTCTCTTCCTCCCCGCAAGCAGGATAAAACCTTGGATAAGAATCCTCCTCCCAAGTGGGATAAAACCTTGGAGGATTAGTGCAGTGCTAGCTCACGAAGTATGGAAAGCTGCTATGTGAGTCTTGAATTTCTGGTCAGTGGCAATCTTTACCCTTCAAATGTGTCGCTATGGGTAGGTGGGCAATCTCGCTGTGCTCTCTGTGACCTATCTGGGGCTTGGTCAGACGAGCAATCATGATGTAATTAAACAGGCCTAACAAATTATTATACCCACCAAAATGTTATACCCCTTGAGCTGTGGCTCCAAGTGCCCTTACTCAATGTCAGTGCCAAGAATAATGGGTTAGTTTTAACCACCTTTGTCCTTAGAAATGATTTCCCCTGATATGAGTCATCTGCGATAATAATGCCTGTATATACTGACAGGTCATTTGAGTTCAAGTCAGATCACAGTGTAAATTTGGTGTTACTACACACTGGCATATGCAAGTCAGTGCAATACAACCCCTTCCACAATGCCTTGCAGGGTTATGTTCCTTTAGTGTTCACTTTGTCTAAAATAATCTGAATAATCCAGATTCACTGCCAGGAAAAGTAAGAGAAAGAAAATTTTAAGATGGTGTGCCTGAGAGTATTATGAGTGTTTTATAGGCTGTGGGATCTCATGGGAGGATAAGGCTGCCAAACTTCTTTCTACTCACCTGGAAAGAAGAAAATATATTAAGTACAGCAAAAAATGTGGCAGCACCTTTTGTAACAAGGAAGATTCATTGACATCCATGTACTTAGTCTGAATATAATGACAGAAAATTAAGTATCCAATCCACTCTTTGCCCAAAAATCTTAACAGTAGAAAATTCAATAGGATTTGTACTTTGGAAAAAGTCTTGTTTTGGCCAAGCTAAGCAGAAGTTACAGTTTTATACGATTTCCTAATCCTGCTTTTCTGATAACTACACTGAGCTGCTACTTTTCTCCCCTTGTATCTATGAGACCCAAAATCCAACTGACTCTTTAATCCATCATCTTACTTGTTATAAGAATGACATTTATTTAAATGGTGGGAAGAAATTCCATCAGGAAGTCAATCACAGTTTAATCAAAATAACTTTCATTTTGAATGCTAAGCATCAAAGTTGATGCAACCCAAACAACAAATACATTTCAAGAAATAATAGTAATTTCGGAAACACTCTGCAAAAAGGCACAATCAAAGAGGAGAGTTTACGAATTTTACCTACTGAATGGTCTGCCCCTTAGTTTTGGCTGTGGGCTCTCCATAAGACCCCAGTACTTGCAAGACTTGCTATGTTCCAAGATTAATAGTTTCATTGCTTCTTTTGGCATAGACTATTGATTCAGTAAGATGATCAAAAGTTATTGCATGTACGTAAGAAAGGTCAGTTTTAGTCTCTCTCACTGTCACTTTGAAGACAGATTGGGATGGAGGACTTCAGGTGCTAATAGAAGAGAGAAGAGGCAATTTTAGTATCTTGTGGGTCACCTCCTTTATGGTGATCTTTACTTGAACTCATAGATTTTCCCATTCAAAATAAATAGCTTTTTTTATAGAAGGCTGCACAGCCATGCCAAAATGTCAGCAGTTTCACTGTGCTTTTTCTTATCCATGTCAGTTCTATATGTTATGAGGAAGCAAACCTGTTGAACAATTGAAAATGCAAGAAGACTGCTCCCAGATTTCAGCTCCCTGTTAGGGAGTTCTCAGCTCCATAACACAGCTTCCCTTTAACAACAGTATTTTTTAGATTTGTAACAATTTAGGGTCCTACCTTTAAGTCCCTGCAACTGTGCCCTGGCACTAGATACTTTTGTCATCACAACACATCATAAGAAATAAACTTACAGAATGCATTTATATAACAAAGAAAATGAGGTGGTGGCTGTTTTCTGGCTCTGATAGCAATCAATAAGACATTGCTTAAGCTCCCTCATCTCCTGAGGCAGAGTGATCATATCCAGTCTGCATATATAGGAACATTCCCTTCTTTCTGCTATCATCAAAACATCCATTGGTGTCATCTGAAGAGTGCTGTGTAGCCCACAGCAAAGCTGCACTGGGAAACACAGTACACTTCAAGCAGTTTGAATGACTGTGCACCCAATGCTCAAGCCTTGAACCTGTTCCTCTTCAAGTTACAGGCAATGACAGAATTATGTTCTGCAAAACATACTTGAAAGTGCTCTTTCTGTATAGTTTTACAGGGTTAACATAGCTTGCACTGTAGAGCCAATACAGTTGAATGCTTTTTTTCAGGCATTAAGATGAAAGTTATGGCCTAATTCTTGCTGGATATCAGAGCTCAATGCTCCTGGAGAAGGCAATTAGAGAGAGAGAGGGAGAAAAGCTCAATAGCAAAGACTGCCTAACGCAGTGATCTACTTTCAACTTCAGAGAAAAACAACTGGTGCATTCTGTAGCAATTATGCTAAAAGGGAATTATGAGTTGAAGTTTATAGGTATCTTTTTATGTAATATAACAGGAAAACTAACAGGCAATAGAGCATAAGAGAACCTGTTTTTCTTTTAGAAAAAGTGTTCAATAGAAGATTCATGAAGACAGTTACTGGTCTCTACAGGACAGTCCAGCATGTTTTGCCTTATGCAGATCTATCAGTGGCCTAGCTTCTCTTTAGCAAGGCATTTTCCTTCTTTTACAGTCCTTAGCACTTTCAAAATGTTCCTACATCTTCCGTTATTTGTGTCACACTCTGATTGAAGAATGAAAAAGAGGACAGAGGGAATTGGGAAAAGATTAAAGACAGAGACGCATGTCTAGACAGAGCTATATAGGTAACACTTCTGCATCTTTGTATTAGAAATTCTATACTGCTTCCATTTCTGTAAGAAAACTATTTTACATGCTGAAATGAAAATAATGAAACAAGTACTGCACATGGAAATCCTACTTTTCTGAGGCTTTTAAAAATGTTTTAAAGAAAACCCTAACCCTACTGATGCCAACAATTGTGCTATAAATATGTCCTGCTTATTCCTTCCTCTAAAAGGGACCTCCCTTGAAACACACTTGTAACTCCCACCTCCTCTTGCACAAAGTATCCAGAACGGTGCTCTGAATCACTCAGTAGGCACTTGACATGTCTCTAGTCAATACCGTGAATCCTGTGCATCAGAAGGAGACTGATATATCAGCCTTAATTGGCAAGCAAGCATTTTTAACTTGTCGATAATCTTACCCGGCATTTTGTCTGTTGAGCTAAAGATTAGACACCTGCTAAGGCAGACCAGATATTGTTTCTATAACATTTTGTAGATGTTTGAAATTTCATTGCATATCTTCATGGTTCTGTTTAGCAGGTTATGGACGTCGCTAACTTTCAGACTGTTCTCAGTAAACCAAGATAGGTGATTCCTTATATCTTTCAAAAAAAGAGAAAAGCTGCAAAGTTCATTTGCGCTCTAACATCTGAAATTAAGAAGTGGAAACGCAAGGCTATATGACACCAATATGCAATATCTGTTACGATTCTTGGCAAATTGTCAATATTAAAAATATAAAGTAGGGAAGAAACATTAGGCATCTCAGGCACGTATTTGAAAATAACTGTGGTCTTTGTGGTAGTGAAGTGTTCTTGCTCTTTTAATACAAAATCCCAGGGTCCAAAAGGGAGATCTAAAAGTCTACCAAGGTCACACATTTGACAAGTGACGTATTCTACCAATATGCAAGAGCCTAAAAATATAACTAACATGATTATCATCCATATATATTTTCTGGAAGCTTGTACATACTTTCATGCTTTCAGAAGAGCTTCTGAATGTATAAAATTATGATGATCAGTAGGATATGCTAACTGCTAAGGAATATTAAATGTACAGAGTCCAAGACAGTTAGTGTGGAGTAGTGTAGGTATTCAGACATTTTGTGCTTGGCTTCTAAATCTCATCTCTTTTCTGTTTTCAATTTAATAGGAGGGAGAAAAATAGAAACTGTCATTAGAGAGTATGTGCTTAGTATAAGAAATTATTTTTTAAATATATGAATGCATGAATTATGCAGGTGACAACTTGAAATGTGATGAACCACCTCTGAGAGAAGACTGTCTTATTTTGAGTTTACCTAATTTGTTAAATAGGCTGGATTTTGTATTACCACCCTCCCAAGAACATGTTTTTGAGAGGTTAGGTAGAAAATGCCAAAGCCTTATCTAACAATATTGGACTACAGATAATGTTACATGCACAGATTTTGCTCTGAACCTCCTGGTAGTGTAGCTGTTTACCTGAACTGAAGCCCATCCCGTTCACCTCATTTGAAGTAGTGCAGTGATTCCAAAACACTACTTACCTCCTGTGGTAGCGTTTTCGTATTATGATTAGCATCTCGCTATATACATAGCCAGTAGAAGTATGGATGACTATTATAACTTTTAAATTTCTACAAGAGTCTAAAACTTTGTCTTTGTGGGGTTTCTAAAGTATTATTTTTTAAAATGTAAAAGATGCTCTAACTGTGGATCTATGCATTTATACTAGTCAAGGGTTGATGCTTGGCTAAAACTTAGAAGGAAACATGCTTCTAGTAATTTATTTCAATATTCTTCTCACAAATGAGCAAACCATTCACAAGGGGATAAAAGAAAAAGCATATAACTAAGTTCTGAATACTACAGAGATTCATAATTCCACATTTTTAATATATTTGAATAACTCCTTAAAATTAGGATATTATTCCTATGTGTAGATCACTTCAGTTTTGAATTTAAGGTGAGAGTGATAGTTGTGAAGGAGCAGCTTTCAACCTTTCATTCCTTCTTGACTTCACAGAATCCCAGAATCCCAGAATGGTTGAGGTTGGAGGGGACCTTTAGAAATCATCTAGTCCAACCCCCCCGATCAAGCACACCATCACAGTAAAGAACTTCTTCCTCATATGGAGGTGGAACTTCCTGTGTTTTAATTTAAACCCATTGCTCCTTGTCCTGTCACTGGCCAGCACCAGGAAGAGTTTGGCCCGATCCTCCCTACATTCTCCCCTCAGGTATTTATACACATTGATCAGATGCCCTCTAAATCTTCTCTTCTCCAGGCTAAACAGATTCAACTCGCTTAGTCTTTCCTCATACAATAGATGATACAGTCCCTTAATCATCTTTTTTGTTCTACGCTGGACCCTCTCTAGAAGCTCCATGTCCCTCTTGTACTGGGGAACCCAGAACTGTACGCAATACTCCAGATGCTGCCACACCAGAGCTGAGGAGAGGGACAGGATCCCTCAACCAGCTGATAACACTCCTCCTGATGTAGGCCAGGGTCCTATTTTCCTTCTTGGCCATGAGGGCACATTGCTGATACATGGTTAACTTGTCCACCAGGACTCCCAAATCCCTCTCTGCAGAGCTGCTTTCCAGTAGGTCAACCCCTAATCTGTACTGGTACCTGGGGTTATTCACCAACAGCTGCAGAACCGTGCACTTGCCCTTGTTGAACCTCATGAGGTTCCTCTCTGCCCCACTCTCCAACCCGTCCAGGTCTCTCTGAATGGCAGCACAGCCTTCTGAAGTTTTGGCCACTCCACACAGTTTCATATCATCTGCAAACTTGGGGAGGGTGCCTCTGTGCGCTCACCAAGTCACTGATGAACAAGATGAACAGCACTAGGCCCAGTACTGGATGTTATGGGAGCTTGTGTGGGGGAAAAGCCCTGCTGAAGTCAAGGTAGACAACAGCCACGTCTCTCCTCTCATCCAGCCGGCCAATCATCTCATTGTAGAAGGCTGTGAGGTTGGTCAAACATGACTTCCTCTTGGCGAATCCATGCTGACTACTCCTGATCACCTTCTTTTCCTTGACATGCCTAGAGATGATCTCTAGGATGAGCTACTCCATCAGTTTTCCAGGGATGGAAGTGAGGCTGACTTACCTGTAGTTTCCTGGCTCCTCTCTCTTGCGCTTCTTGAAGACTGGAGTGATGTTGGCTTTCTTCCAGTCCTCTGGCACCTTTTCTGCTCTCCATGACCTCTCAAAGATGATTGAGAGAAGCTGAGCAATAACCTGTGCCAGTTCCCTCAGCACTCTTGGGTGAATCCCATCTGGGTCCCCCTTTTTTTTCTTTTTTTTTCTTCTCCAATTTACCTGAATAATCCCTAACTCAATCCTCCCCAACCAGTGGAAAGTCTTCCTCTCTCCTGATTCTCTCTCTTGTCTCCTGGCTCTGTAGTTCATGGGGACTAGCCTTAGCAGTAAAGACAGAAGCAAAGAAGATATCCTGTAACTCTGCCTTCTCTGCATCCTCTATCACCGAGGCACCCTCCCGATTTAGCAGCAGACCCAATTTCCCCTAGTATTCCTCTTGCTCCTGATGTATTTGTAGAAATATCACAAAATTCAGACTGCATTTAAGAAAAAATAGTTTTGATCTGCATTTCTTTTCTCTGTGAAATGTTCCCTCCGGAACTGGAATGCAGAAGTAAAATTTCTGTTTAACACCTTCATCAGTTAGCTGAGTGATGAGATGGAGTGGACCCTCATTAAGTTTACAGAATCCCGAATTGGGTGAGCATTCAGCACACTGCAGGGCAGCATTGACATTCTGAGTGATTCTGATAAGCTGCAGAAATGACCTGACAGAAGCCTGGGGAAGGTCAACAAAGATGGATATTAATATGACTATTTATGGCCTAATTCTGGCCATTCTGGACACGGGTAGAGGATAACAACTCATTGCAATTCTGTTTATATGAATACAAACAGTTTGATTTACCCTACATGGAAATATTGTTTACTACTTCTAATTATAAAGGAATTCTGAAATTTAGAGTTGTCAAAAATCACATTTACAGATATTTGAAAAATTTAAAGCTTTAGAAATGAAAGAGGTCAAACTCTTGGTATAGGTCAAGTCATATACCACAATATACGCTGTGAACCTACTATCTAAACTTGCTTCAAACTTCTCTCTAGCACATCCCATCAGTTAAAAGAAATTGCTTTCCTTATTTGGGATGCAATTCACAAGAACAGCTGTCCTCAGGAGACTCAAAACATTTTAACTCTTGGCAATAGCTGCCCTGCTAGTCTAATTAATTTTCTGAAAGATAACCATGAGCAATATGCATCTTGATTTGTAAAGAATAGATCTCGCCAGACTCACTTTATTTGCTTTGTATTACATAGAATTTTTAACTTTGTGTATGAAGGGAAATGACAGATGTACTGTAGTTTGATTTGAGTAAAGCTTTCAAATCTCTTGCAAAATCTCACCCTCAGATTACTTTGTTGAGGCTTGGGTCTGAATACTGATACATGGATTGAATGGAGGCTGAAGAATGGAAATGGAGATTTTCAGTAAGCAGCAAGTAGCAGGATACAAAGGTGGATTTTAAGGGACTACTCTTAAGTTTGCTCATCTTCAGTAGTTCAGTCTTGAAAACCAGGCAGCGCCATGCTCAAACAACCTTAAGCCAAGACAGGATATGAAAGGTGCAGCATTATGTTGTTTTATACCAGCTGAGAATATGGCAGTACAACTGAGCAGCAAATAAATACATCTGGCTAAATTAATTCTGAGATGCACATTCATCATACCACAGCCCAAGAAGGCAAGAAGAGCCTGTGCATAGATGGCTGAATGCTATTCATGTGGAACATTGCCTAGAGGTCTGTACTTTGTTTTAACAAAGACAATGACAAGCTGAAGGGCACTCAAACAAAGACAACAACAATTAGAAGAAGGTGACAGCAATTGATTTATAATGAAAAATTAATGGGGTTAAACATTTTAGCTTTCCTCGGTATCAGACATGGACAAATGATTAATAATCTACACATATCTTAAATGGAATCATAATCCTGAAAAAATAACTCATTAGAAAATACAATACTGTATAGCTAATTTCTTGTCTGATATTTGTGACTTAACCTGTCTCCAGTTTAAGGATGGAGAAAAACTATTTATGAATTTTTTTTGCTTCTCTTTTGTTGCAGCCAAACACTTTTTAATTTATATTTATGAACAGAGGATTATGTAGCTGCAAAAAATACTTATATGAGGTGAATTAGGGGGAAGTATAAATTGAATTATATGGATTCAAAAATGTAATCTTTGTTAGTTACAGTTGTGAGCACAAACAAATTGCTTAGAAATGTAGCAGGTGAAATCTTATTTTTAATTTACATAAGCAAACACTTTAGAAGATTGTCTCGACCAGATGTGTGAAGTTTAGTCTTCTCTAAGATTAAATAAAATGCAAATATAGCCTGCTTTCATCACATTCCGTAAACATTAAAATTAAGATAGCAGGAGCATAAAAAATAGAATATTTATATTTTTGAGCACCTTCATTTTCAACCTGAGTCTAAGATGAGTGGTATCACATTGTCATGTGTCCTGCTTAAAGGGCTTTTAAATATAAAGAAGTACTGTAACTCTCAAGTTTAACTGAAACACATTCTCTCTTGGGGATTCAATCACCAGTTGATTTAATGTTGCCTATTGAATCATATTATAAACTACTTCAACAAGATGCTTGTGTAATTGCCTTCTTAGCAGAAAAGGATAAAAAGCATACCTTGCATTTTCGGTTGCATTAAACAGGATATTACAATCCTATGAACACCAATAGGTTTGTCAGCATTTCCATTATCAACCTGTATTTTCAGGAATTAAAAACATGGCCATAAAAATATTCCTTTGGCTGAAAATTCCCATATAAATTCTTTTATTCTGAATAAGCCTCCTTTCCTCCCCTTCCACAGTTATTTCTCTTCATTTGTAATGTACTTTTCTTGAGGGATGGGGGCGCAAATCCAAAGATTTTACTCTTCATCCCTACATGCTATTAATTGTACAGCAGCTCAGAGAAAAAAAGTTCTGTCTGTGTTGTTATTAGTGTGTGTGTGTGTGTGTGTGTGTAGCCTGATACTATTTGGTCCAGAATTCTCTTTTGTCTGGTAGCACAGTATAATGAATATACTTGTTCTCTTCAAATATGTGAAATGGCTAAGATCGTGACTGCTTCAACAGTTTTGTCAAAACAGTGGTTTTTTTGGTTAAAGTATATATTTCCATGATGTTATTTTGGTGGAGTAGAAGAAGGCTGAGGTAGCAGTAAAATGAAGAGAGAAAGAGAAGGCAGGAATGACTTTTCTGAGAGCCTGGAGTGAGCCTTCATTAAAGGCATGCTTCTAGCTATCGTCAGGCCTGAAAGGAAAGAATCAATGAATCTTTGAAAACATTCTGCCACCCCTGGGGAAAATCTGGTTTTCATTGACAAGATAAGGGTGGGGACTTGTGTCGCCTTTATTGGCTTCTGAAGCAAATCTTGTCAGCATTTCTTTCTGGAAAATCTGCAATGTTATTAAAATACTACAAGAGGGGAAAAAAAGGAGTTATTTTTCACTGCTCCCCTCTTCTGCCTTCCAGAACGAGCCCACGGGTACTATAATATCCCTGAAACAGCATCCATTTGCCACAGATGTCAGGATCCCATAACTCTATCATATCCCTCTGCAGTTCCCTTTCCTTACATTCAGCAAATGTATCAGACAAAGCTGTTCTGCCTTTACTCCTAAATGCTTTTGTAAAATATAGCCAAATCTTTTTTTTTCTCTATAGTGAGTTGTTCCTTCTTTACTTCCTCAAAGATCCTCATGTTCATGCCTTCCCCAGCTATACCTGTCTGTGACAATGTCGCGAAAGTGTCTACAATGCTAAATGACCCTTGAAATCAAACATATACAAAGGACTTGAAAAGGAAGATAGAGAAACTCATTGCTTCTGCATGGTTAGTTCCCAGTAGTCCATATGGCATGCACACAACTTTTGTGCTGTTTCTCATTCCATAAAGGTACCTTCAGCATTCCTAGCATTGTCTTTGCATTAGTCTGTAAATATTCATTCAGTGTAAAACATCCTAAGTGAAAAATTACTTTGTTGTATTCTCCAAATTCCTCTAAGACCAAAAATGGGCTGAATTATATCTTTTGATCAGTGACGTAATTTTACCTTAATTCTCTTCAACTAGCTACAGGGGAACAAAAAAAAAATTATTCTCATTAAAAGAATAGCATAAGATGATACCAAAAAAAAATCCAAATCCAAATTCAGTGCCCTTTCTCAAAAGATGGAGCTGTTGAAACGATTTTTGTGCTGTTACATCATGAACCTAACCTCTGCATCCCGCAAGCCAATAGAACATATGGTCTATTGAATTTAATGTGAGTCTTGCAGCTGAAAAAGCTACATGGAGCTTTGAAAATTTACCACAACATGCTTGACTTCTATTCATAAAAGGAAAGTTAGGAATTAAAATTAATTTAAGAATTTCTCAGTAATGTATATTTTATAAATTAAAGACATAAAGGGCATGTAAGCCCAGAGTCCGCAAGCCAGAGAAAACAATCTCTTACAAACCTTATGTCAGAAATCTGCACAGTAGCCAAAAACACCTGCTTTATATGCTGTGTGCTCTCCTGAAACATAAAAATAGTCCCACTCTGAACTACCGTATACTCCCCAAATAAAATGTACTAGTTGTAGCCTGAGCAAGCCTGCAAAGAGTCAAAGTACACACATGGTGCCTAAAAAGCCACTTTAGGCAACGGAGAAAGTGATGGGGGTAAGTTAGATTGGCTGTCACCAGCTCTAAGCAACTACTGCAAGATATCTACAGGTCAGGTTGGCAAAATGGAAATTCTGCAGCAGGTAATTAAGCAGGAAGAGAGTTCACTAGAACTGTGGCTATTCACTCACTCTGTGAAGGCATCAGAAAAACTGTGGTTCTATAATGCAGCCTTACCCACTGCTGGGAATTCTCTGCTTTTCACCCCCACAGATTTCAAGCATCACAGGTATCACTGCTGTCAGGAAGTGCATAGAGATGGAGGCTAATACTCAGGTCTCGGAGCATGTAAGGCACGAGTGCAGCTTTAGTTTTACCTGAGAATTATGCAGAGCTACCCATGGGATAAATATCTCCATTGCAATACTTTATTTTTTATTTCTTTTTTATTTCTTTTTTTTTTTTACAGTTAAAAGGCCTTTTCTTTCCTCTGTGGAGATTAAAATAAATACCAAATATATATATACGTATATATCCTTTCGAAACTTGTGAGTTGCTTTTTCAGAACACTGATTGAAAAGATGCATCAGTAATGGCATTTATGTATGAGCAAAAGAATACAACATATTTCATTAACCAAGGCAAGCACTTTAGTTTTGTATCTGTTCACTTTTTCTTTATTTCATTTTTCCTAAATTACTAGGTGCCTAGTTTTACTCCTCGGTTTCTACTGCGTGACGTGGTATATAGAGACAATGAGAAGACTGTGTTCCAGAGACTGTGGGATGTTACTAGTCAAAGTTGCTGTTTATATTATCAGTAATGGGAATTACTAATATAAATTTCCCTATGCTGAGATAATATGAGCCTAATGAGAGAGAGGAAAAAAAAAAGTATTGTATGTTCAATGAGCTTTTCACATATCCTCCCACAGTACACCCACCCCAAGGATTTTTCTTCTACTTTACAAGTAACTCTTCTTTCAGTTAAGATAAGTTAAATGTTTTGAAATACCAATTCTCTTCTTGTTTGTCCACTGCTTATCACCTGGAATTTAATTTCCAAATACTGAATTTTCTCTCCAAGTGCCATATCTTTCCTTTTCTTCCCTTCCTAATTTCACCTTTTTTTTTCTCTAAAAAAAATTATTGCACTCACACAGCTCTCTTACTCCCATTAAACTAAAAAAATATGTATTTCTGAAAATGTATATTGGGAACTGTTTCTCACCCTTTCTGGCAATATAACAGGGTTTTCAGTTCTGTCTGCTTTAGAGTCCACTTATACTAATTGACTATCACAAACTTTAGACATAATAAATGTGTATTTTTTCTCCTTCATTAAGTAAATTATTTTTGCATATATATAAAAATAATATGCACTAGGCACATTATTTTCCTGTGTTCTTCATAAATCTACTAGGAAGCAGAAAGACATAGTCTACTAAGTTTTTAAGGTGGCAAACTAAAATCTGTACTCTCTTCATCACAGGAAGCACATCTTTGCATTTGTAACGCCTTTTTTATTAGGACCTTTGGGTGCTATAGCAAGAAAAGTATGAAAAGATAATGTAAAGGATGACAGCGTTTTGCTGGAGGCAAATATATATTATTGTTGTGGAAGGAGTTTTCCAGAAATGTGAAAGCATGTATGCATTCTGTATTTTAAAATAAGGATATTGTAGTGAATTTTAAAGTATACATTCACTAAAACCTAGCAGGTGCTACTGATATGCATAGCTTTTGCAAAGAAGAGATTTTTTTTTCCTTTTTTATTCCCCCCCTTTATTCTTGTCTATTTACTGCTTAAATAAATAAAAGTCATGAGTTTGTAAGTACAAAAGAAAAAATTAAAATGTTGCCTCGAGGGCCTTTGAAGACCAGCTGACACCAAATATTCTAATGAGAGGTAAACGAACAATGAATTAAAACATGAAAACAAATATGTAATGAACTAAGGACAGCATAAATCAATAATTGCACTCAAGCGCTGTAGAAATTATACCGTCCTAGGTTCTGTCACGAGACAATTTGCTGCAGTATTTTGTGAACAGAGCTATCCTGTGGGATCAGGCTGCAGAGGACATTTCAGTGGGAGGAAGAGAGCAGTAGGAAGAGCAGTATGATTCATGTTCAGCATCTCAAGTGGAGGATAGAGCACAAGGATTGAATAATGAAACAAAGACAAGATATTCAGCATGCCAGGAAGGTTTCTGTTAGAGAGCTGTTAGAATTATTTAAAAAGGTTAGTCTATGAATAAACATGCTTCATCAAGGTCTCTTACACATGCAAAGGGAGATGCTAATGAATAATAAAAGAGTAATGGGGACTGGTGAAGAAATTAATGTTAATCTTATCCAAAGCAGATACAAATTAATATTGGAGAAACATTTTTGTAATCACTTCTCAAGGCAAAAATTCAATTAATGTGACTGAATCAATATTTCAAATCTCAGTCCCTTGAAAGTATACTTGTCTCTCTTCATATCAGCATGCTCTCCTGTGTGATCAGCCTATGCTATTCAAGTCAGTACTCAGGGAGACTTCTTAATGGTCTGTTTTTGTGAAATTTGGTCCAGTTCTATAAACTACAATGCTGCATTTCAAGCTTGCCTCAGGCTATGTTTCTTTTAGGAAAGCTCAGTTTACATAGGGTAATTTTTTGTATAGGAAATAGATATTTGAGCCAACCATATTTTTTCCTTGAGCTTCTTCTTCTTTTTTTTCTAATAGTATTTTGTTTTTCCCCAAAAGACTAACTAGCATCCTCTCTTTTCACAGGATGACATGTCAGTATGTATGACATTATGGCTCAGACCAAATACTGAAAGGAACATCTTATATAAAAGCAAAAAAATACTCAGAAAAGAAAAAAAAATCTGAACAAAACTACTTGCTTCACCAAAATTAATAATTGACTGTTCAGAAGAAACACTATTTACCTTATCTTTACTGCACTATGGGTCACTTGATCCATTTTTGATATGCAACCTCCTTCCTTTAGTATAACTGAACTTACACAGCAAAGATATTTTTGCAAAGATCACAGGAATTATGACCTTACTGGTGCTCTTCAAAAAATAATACAAAGTATCACAAAGTGTGTTTCCTACTTTCCATTATATTCTCTTTTCTCTCCTCATTGGTAAAGCCAAGTTTTTCACACAGTAAGTGATCTTTCTTGTATACTATACAATATAAATGCCTGTCATATTTTGTTTAACGTGTCAGGAAACTGGGAAAAGTTTATGAAACTAAATGGACTCCTCAGATAATAGTTTTGCAGTGCTGGTAGATTGTGTTGTTTGTGTTGTAATGCCTTGACAGGTTTATACAATAAGAGGCTCTAAAGCCACCATCCTATGATAGATTGGAATTGTTTGAAGCATGGTGCAGTTGACAAATAGGCTTGTGTGCTCTTGTTTTCAGGACCAAATAGTGATCCACTCAGAATCACCTTATTAAAATAATTGCATAGACAATATCGCTTCTGTACTCCTAATAGATAGAATATTATTGCCATAATGAAAGAAACATGAAATGGTTTCCATGCTGAATGAGATCCCTAGAGACTCTGGGATTTGTATCATTATATAAAGCTTTTCCATCACCATTGCAATACTTCTCATCTTTGCTTCTCATTTGCGTGGAGAAATTTCTGTCAACAGCTTTAGCCTGACTAAAACAGCATAACACTGAAAGGGGGATATGCAGTAGATAAGATGTTTTTCCATTTATGTAGAAAATTATAGACAGTGGCCTTGCTTTAAAAAGGATTAGTATATGATGTGAAGAGCATTCTGCTCTCTCATTAGAAGAGACAGTCTACAATTTTATTTCTCTAAATAAGTCTGGGTTATGCAAGGAGATCAGTTATTTAAATGCTGCTACGTACACAACAGGAAAAAAGCAGTACTTGTGTATTCTCACCAGAAACCTTAGTTACATATTCAGAATAACTCCTCGCATCCTGCAACATACTACATGCCTCACTAATTTTATATGAAAGAAGGAATAGGAAAATAATGAAAGAAAACATTATTAAAAAAACTACCGAGAAAAAACTAGCGAAACCAAGGAAATTCAGAGACAAATCTTTACAAATATGTCCTTAATTTCTCTCATTTTTCCTCTGTTTCTGCCATAGTTATCCTGCAGCCTACAGGCTAGATGCAATAAAGATTTTACTCCAGCATATGCCAGATACTTAGGGTCTGATAGTTGAAATAGTTCCTGGAGATCTGTGGCCAACCTTAGCTGAGCCAAGGGAACATCAGGCACAGAAACAAACCATAAAGAACAAGATTTCTTGGCAGATGAAAAAAAAAAAAATCCTGCACTCCTGCATTATACTATGAATATACTACTGAGAATGATATACTACTGTGAATATACTACTGTGAATTAGGGCAAGTAGGAAACTCTGTTTTTATGTCTACGGCAATCTGTAGCCAAAGCATTTTGTTGGAAGAATACAATGGATACACTGGGAGCATCACTTTCTATAGTCCACAGTGTAAATTAGGGGTCAGGCAACTAACTGAGAGGATTAAGTCCTCTACCCAATTAGACCTTTAGTGTCTCTGCTTTATAGTTTCAACACTAAACCCTGGGAGATTTGCCCTCTATAGTGAATTGAATGGAACAGAGGGTGGTTGCTTCCTATCTGTCACTGGGAACAGGATAAGCTGGTAGGAGTTTCCTGGCATCAAAGATTCCTTCGAAGCAATGAAGCCACCTTTCCCAAGGTACTTTCCACTCAATGAATGTTCTGTCAGTGCAGAGGAATGACAAATGCCCTCCACAGACTAGAGCAGATTGGAAAGAGAAAGAAAAAATATATAGTTCAAATATTTTTGAAAGACTGAAATACAGATGCAATCATTGGCCTTTAACAATTGGTGCTAAATTTAAAGGGAGTTCAGGCTTTAACACATCAGAATCCAATACAGCCAAAATTTACTGTGCTATTAAGGTATGCTGCTCAGAACTCATTCTGAATTTTAATATGTCTTCTCCTTTTCCTTTGCTGAGGATACTGCTGTGTCTTTCACATCGCAGAGTTATTTTCCAGCCATTGTTACATATTATGCCACTGCATACTAAATCCCCATTTGGATACTAAGGACAGCCTGCCCTAAGATATTTCTACAGCAATTATTATCAAATCACAGCAACCAAGAGAACTAGCACGGTTTTCATAGAAACATTGCAATTAATTCCATTTGGAGCAATGACAAATCATTTGGAAGTGTCTGAGGGAGAATAATATAGAAATAGCTTATTTGCAATAATGTCACATTTTAGAGTTCTCTCCGCTTCACTGTGTAACCAGTTCGCTCTGGTAATTTCACAGAAACAAGACTAGTCAGGTGGCCTAGCCCGGAGACTGGAGTTAACCAGATTAAGTGACACAATGCCCTGGAGATTTAAGCTTTTGCCCAGTGCTGAAATATCTGCCAGTTTGGTATTAAAAACAAAACAAAATACAATAAAACTTTTCATGGAAAGTATTATCAAATTATTTAATATGCGAATTGAGGTTATGTCAAATGTATTTCTATGAATAACAAAGGAAATTTGACTGGTTCACTTACCTATGTTACGTGTGAGAAGGTACCTGTCTAGAAGAAGGAAATGAGGACAAACTTAAAGCAGCATCTTTCCAGCTCTTTGAGATTTTATCTTGGTGCCTGTGCCTATTTGACCCACCAGGCTGGATGCACAGCTGTGAACACCCTGGATAGTGAGAGAGAATTTGGCTTTGTATATTTAGCTATTTCCCTCTCACAGGAAAATCTAAATTGCTGCCACCAATTATAAACATATAGTACCTTCTTTTTTTTTTGGTGTATATACACCAAAATACCTACAAACAACAATTACAACCAATTCTCATCCTCTATCCTGCCTGAGCTGGACTGTGGCAGACTATTTCTAATACTTCTTAGGTCTTTTTATAGCTTCCCTAGAGGCTGCAATTCATATATGGAAAAGCATTTAACTTAAAACACTTTACTTGCATAGTCAATAGAAAGATACACTTATTTACACAGTCAAAGGAAGTAGGTCTAAGAGCTTGCAAAGAGTTCACATGGAGATTCATCAATTTCCGAGCCAGTGGTGCCGAGCCTCTTCACCCTCAGTAGTCAGAAATGGTTGTTTCCAAGAGGTGATCCTACAGGTTCTGCATGTATAAAAGAACTTAATTACACTCCAATGTATAAATTTTTCTAATATCTATAGAGGCAGCTAGCTCATTTGCCTTTTTTTTTTTAACTTTTTAACTTTTGAAGTTAGACTAGAGACCAGTAACATGCTATAGGCTTTCCTGAAAATCGTGAACAAACGGGGCTTCACTAAATTAGATGCGACGTTTAGAAGTGACTTCTTTTTATGAATTGTTTAGCTAACTTAGGACATCCCCATTACACTGGTATAACCTTGCTCATCTCTGTTACAGAAAGATACCAACTGGGGTTTTTGGATAAGCAACTTAGCTAACTCCAATAGATCCAGTGGAAATTAGATGTGCAGGGACTTTGAAGAATTCACATTTGGCACATTGTACTGATAAATTCATAATTTCCATCCTAGCAAATTCAGGATAGAAATATATAGCCAAAGAGAGAATTCAAAAGAGAGCAAAATAAATGGTTAGGAGCAGAACATATGTGCAGCTGTACTTTACTTCAGATCAAAGGCCATTCTCAGTCCATCATGCTGTCTCCTACCATGGCAAAAGCAGAGACAAGAGATATGCTTCTTAAACATACTTCCACAACTTTCATCAATTATTATTGAAGGATTTTATGAGTGAAAGAATACATTTTTCGGTAGCACTTGATTTTCTCTGTCCCACACACCTGCATTTGTCTACTCTGTTCTGAAGCCCAGTGAGTGCTTAGCATGCACAGTGACTGGAGAACACACATCAACCCTTCTGATTCCTTGCAGAGCCAGCTGTCCAGAGCCAGCTGGAACCAGTGAAAAATCTTTCTAACTTTAACTTTTTCCTGCATTACCATTTTTTCCTGCTGTTCTTGATTTTACAGACCTTTATGGACCTCTTCTTCAGTCCCCTGTGATCCAGGCTTAAGAATCCCACATTTTTATCATCCTTGTTGCCTTTTTCTATGCATTTTCTAATTATATATATATATATTTATGATGCAGACCTAATACAGTGTACAATATTCAGGACACATTGCACACAGCAAAATTAGGCAATGACATAACAATGTTCTCTGTTTTGTTCAGTATTTCTTTCTTTCCTAGCAATTACAAACATTTGATTTGCGTGTTTGACTACTATTGAGCTTTAAGCTGGTGTTTTCATAGAACTATCTATTACAACTCAAGATCTGTTTCCTAAGGGGTAATTGCTAGCTCAGAGCCCATCATTGTGTATGTAGGGTGAGGATTGTTTTCTCCCATGTGCATCACTTTACATTCATCTACATAGATTTTATTAGATTATATTACATTGATTAGAAATGTGAAGAGAATGTTTAATGAGAGATTGAAAAAAAAAAAAAAGCACTAGCCAAATGATAGGGGCAGTTATGTACATTGAAAACTGTAAGTGTCAGTCAAAGACTTAGGCAATAGGACACGCGATTTCCATCAAAACATTTCTTTGCTTAGAAATATGTTCATGAAAGTGCTTTCTGGAATGGTAGATAATTAAAAGTGATTAAAAATTAAGATTGAAAAGTGCCCTACATACTAGCGCAGGGATGTGTGTGTTTACATTTAGATACATTTATGTATGTAAAACTCCCATGAGTTTTAGAGCATTAAACTATTGATCAGCTTCTTTAACTGAACCCTGCCACCCCTTAAACAGGATCAAAAAACATTTTACTAGGCTTACTCTACGTGAAAGGCACAAGTAGATATAAATCAGGAAAGAAAGAATGACTGAGCCTCAAGGAAGTTTCAGAATCACATCTACTAGGGCCAGGTTAAAATGTATCATTTTTAATGGTCTATGGGACAAATGGGGTAACCTCACTGATAGTTTCGAGGCCTTTCTGAGATTCATCTGAGAGTGACATTCAAGATGGCAGATCCTTCACATATTTGTGCGACAAGTCGCCTTTATAAAGTTTCTATGCAAAAACTGTCAAGAAAGATGGCATTATAGTAGCAGATCAAGCAAAATCCTCATTTTGGTTTTAGAAGAGATGGAGTTCTTTCCCCCTCCGCAAAAGAGATTTGCTGACTTGGCAGTTTTGATGTCTAAGTGAATCCTGCAATCAAAGAGTATAAAAAGCAAAAGACAAAACCAGTGCTTAAAGGATTTAGGCTAAACCTAAGGGTCAGTCAGCAGGTCCTGAGCAGAAAACCTCAGTATAATTTAGAGGAGAAGAGAGATGCATATAACTGAAAATGGTCAAAAACACAAAGCTCTGAATTTCTATAAAAAAAGTAATAGCTTCATCTGATGAAATGAAGAGGTTAAAAGGAAGATGGGAAAGGATCAAGGAAAAAGTTAGCAAGAATTAATTCAAGCCAGAAGAAGTCAACAGCACACTTAAGGAGTTTTTACAGTGAACAGAGCAGAATAATAAAGTATTTTTTATCATTTTTTATCTTCTTCTTCCTTTAGGATAAGGAATATGTTTATTTTTTCCTAATACAGCCTCCAGAAGAAACCACAAACCAGCAAATATTTCCTAGATATGTAGGTGATATCAAAGTGTGAGCATTAGCTATTAAAAAGATGAAAAAAAAAAAAGGGTTTGGGATAGATGAAGACAGATACTGACACAGCAGATAAGCCACAGGTACTAAGAATAACTTTGATTTGGGCCAGTAAAATAATTTAGGTACTACAGCTGTAACCTCTTTTAAAATTATGAGAGTAGTCTCCTCCAGCAGTGGATTCTGACAGGGCAGCATCACCATGAAGCTGCCTTCGTAGATGACTGCAATGATCTATTATGAATGTACTGCAGAGCAGAGCACATGCGTGTTCATCTGTTATGTGTTTTCATGTCCTGTCTAAAGCTTACGAGCAAACTGATGTGATAGAGAGTTTAGAAAAAAAATACTGTGTTATTTTTCATAACTTAGCTTGAGCCAGGTGGTTTATTTTTAAGGCAAGAATTGACTTTGTGTCAACAGACATCTAGATTTATGTTCTGAATCTGACTTTTTCAGAATGTAGGTTTCCACCACATTCTGTGTTCAGTTTGCTCTGAACCTGAAAGAAACTTTCCATAGCATTTCTGAATGAAGAAACATGAGGAGAATAATCTAGGAGCAATAATCTGAGAGCTCCTGCTTATGGACAGGGTTTGAAGTTAAGGGAGTCAGGCAGATGAAAGGAGAGAGAATTGTAAAGCCAAATGTTTCAAAAGTTCTGAAAGTGTCTGCAAAATCCTGTCAAGCTGCTGATGATTAGCGTCACTGAAAATCAGCCCAAATATGAATAATCTAAGTATGGGTTTAGCTAGTGATTTTTGCCATTTTAGCTTTGCACTGTCCAGGTACACTATGTGATTAAGCAACTGAAGCCTTAGAAATAATGCATAAAAGTACAAATAGTTTTCTATGAGAAATCCATCTGGAAAACACTCAATACCATAAATAATGAACAGAATGGGTAGGAGGTGTTCAGTTAGCCCAAGTCTGCAAACTGTGGTGAATTGAGCACGTTAATTATCAATCTGCTCCCCTACACTGTCATAGAAAAATTGTGGAGGGAGGAGGATGTACTTCAATGACAGGTCTTTTTTCATTTACTTTTTAAATCATTTATATAAGATATTACCTCGTTACTTTTAATTTCTTTCATTTGTACATTTGCCCATCTGAAAACGACAGTCACATTTCTATTTTACAACTTTCTTCTGTAAGAAAGATAAAATGCAACTTTTTGCTAGATAAAGCATGAAAGAAATATTAATTCTGTAATAAAAGGAGTGGAGGTTTGAATATTTCTAGCTAAGGAAAGAATGGGGACCAAATATCCAGCTAGTTCACAAATGAGACATAAAGCTAGATGCTTACCTCCCATGTGCAGACACACACAGGAAGAGAATTTTAGGCAGCTAAGTATGTGTTTTGGAAACAAATAAACAAACAAAATCCACTTTATTATCAGGATCTTTTTAAAAATGCACCATATCTATCACTGATTTGTCTTTGGAAGTGAAACTTTCAAACTAGTAAACAGATTTTGCCCATCCATCAGTTCAAATGTATTGAGCTTTTCTGAGATGAATAACTGTAGGCATCGAAAAATCTAAAAATATTTTTGAAGTCACACTTTGCAACACATAATTAAAAGGAAAACAAAAACTTTGGTATTGTAATGCATTGTATATTGTAATGTGCTTTAATATACAAATAAAAAAATCAATAAATAAAATAAAACAGAAGCTTTCCTTCCAGAAAATCGCTTTTCTTTTGGAAAAGTGTTTTGTTATTAAATAAAAGAATGCAAGCCAGCAGCTTTTATTGAAATTGTACCTTGGCATGTAAATAAAGAATACAGTACTGATAACAGCCATACAGTGTATTACAGTGCATTCTGAAACACGTAAAGTGTTCAATCATAAGGTCAATGTAAAGAAAAGGAAGGTTGAAAAGATAAGATTTTTTGCTGAGACTGGTAATTGGCTGGATGCTGGAGTTTAGGGAAACTGCTTAGCTTCTATAAATAGGAGATTTATCTTCAGGTTCAACTATTTACTCTCTTAGATGCAGACCAGCTCTGGTAACATTGCAGTCATTAAGTCTTGAGGAACAAAGCTGCTCAGGTCTCAGTGAAGCTCTTATCTGGTATACTGCACATGTATTTTAGCTGTATCCACTTTTTCTGTTGGTCCAAAAATTCAGCTGGTGGAACAAGTAAGGTGCATTCTAACTCCTCCACTGCAAACTGCCTCCAGTGAACATATTCCCAAACATCATACCTGGGTTGTTTGCAGCCAATGCCAACAATATACCTCAAAGGGGTTTCATACCTGTAGTGGAAGAATATATATATAGGGGATGAGTGGAAGAAAAGAGAAGATTAGGAAATTTGTAATTAAGGAACTAATGTTTCTTGTACTATAATGGTTGGTCCCACGGGGCTTTTGAATTAAAAATATATTGGAACAACAACAACCTTAACAACAAAAAAAGCTCCTGGAAGATGCTATCTAACTAATGCAGACAGCATTGCCTTGAAATAGCTCCAGAATGAAGGAATATGTGTGTGTTGAGCTGAACATCTCAGGCAGTGAATAATGGAAATTTTTGTTAGAGTATGATGAACAAGCAACAAGGAATGCTTGAAACATTTCTCATTATGCTTCAACATTAATACCTCTCATGCTCCAGCCTTATATATTTCTTTAAGAAGAGTGCTTACTTTGGGCTTTCTTCTCTGTTTCCAGACACGCAAAGTAACTAGTGCATCCAGAAAGCAGGGGTGCATCTACACCGCTCTCCTCCAGGAATGTATAAATGCAGATGGAATGCACCAGTACCAGTATTCTGGTAAGGGTAATTCCACAGTTTTGCTGACAACACAGAAGGGGCTGATCAGGAAGAGGACAAACTTGGCTGGTAATATGAAGGTATCCAGGCTATTAACAGTGTGAGAAAACCGTGAAGAACTTATGACTGGCCTGCCTAGTAGTAGCTAAAATCAGGCACAGCAAAATGTAAAGTAGTTTGAATTTGGGAACAAGTCCTAGCTTAACCACCTTGAGTTTCATGAATGGTTCCATGAGAACATCAGTTCCTTTCATTCTATCCGTCAAAGACTAACCTATGATGTCAGGAATTATCAGGAAAGCAAAGAACAATAGAGAAGTCACTATATAAACATGCTTTGCCCACACCTTGGATAATGTGTGTGGTACTGGTTTGTTTAACTCTGAAAAGATATATGAGGCCTGGAAAAGGTACGGAGAAGGAGAAAGCATATGGGATGCTTTCGTAGGCTGGGACACTTCATCATCGAAAAAGATGACCTACGGACAATAGAAATGGGAAGTACATGTAGACATTACCTGCTTTTTGTCTCTTCCCAAACAAAAAGCAGATGTCATCAAATGATACCAAGAAGATTAAGTTTCAAAAACAATAACAAAGAAACCCAAAGAAGTGATTTTTTCACTCAGTAAAATAAATTAAAAAAAAAGAAAGAAAAAGAAATAAGTTCACATAACTTTTTGCAAAAGGATATTGTGGATGCAAGAAATTTACCCATGTTCAAAGTGTATCTGAACAAGTACATGGCAGAAAGATCCATTGGGAGTTATTAAAGACAAAAACCTCAGTAAGCTTAAACTAAATCTGAAAATAATTGGAGGCTAGAAGAATGTCTTATGTCTTACTAATGAACTTGTGATCACTGCTGGAGACAGGGCTAGATAAATTTGGTCTAAACCAGTATAACCATTCATATGAATATAATTCAGCCAGTTCACTTCAGAAAAACACTGTGAAATTTGTACCTATTCAGTCATATTCTATACAAGTTATTTCCATGTCTTTTTATTCCCTTCTGTTCTCCCAGATTCAGCATGGAAGAACATACTGCATCAAAAGAGGGTGAAAAACTAAAATCTGTGCATGGGCAGTGTTCACCTTTGGCCTTTTTTTCTGACCTTTTCTATTTAAATGCCCTCTGTGTTTATCTAGTTTTACAAAATGGCTCTCTCTCTTGGTTTTCTGTTTGCTCATTTGTTTCTTTTTCTCTGAAGATTTGATTTTGCTGGGAAATTCTTAAGTAGTTCTAATGGTATGTCCATTGTCTCTCTCTTTTTGCATGTTGCTAAATATCCTTATGACCAGAATTTTGCCTAGTTTATACTGCAGTGTCCCAACCATATCTCAGGGTTGATAGGAGGGAAATTCTTTGGGTAGTAAGTGGAAAGAGCTATTTATTTGACGAATAATACTGCTAAACTAGATCTCAGTCTGGATTCAATATTACACCTTGTCTGAGCACTTGTTACCAACCAACTTTTTCTTCATGTTTTCTGGTGACTGGAGAGAACTCAGCACAGTTCTATGTGGAGAGTAGATCTGAAGTTTCTCCCTTCTTTCCTCAGAGAGACATGAGATTATTTTGCTCTGAGAGCCACTAAGAAGTTGAATGGTCTCCGTAATCCTGAGCTGAGCCAAAGCTAGAGTCTTACTGCCAGACTTACTATTACAGGGAAATTTGTCTTACCTTGGACTGCATTGCTTCCAAGTGGTTTGGAGTTTACTTCCATCTGACCACGGAAGACTGCAGACAGACAATCCCAGCTGGCACATTAGGTAGTACATTAAGGTACAAGATTGCTGCATGGCCACAATAATCCTCATCTCTGTAGTCTATACAACTTATTCTGTTATATGTAAAGATTTTTATAGCTTCAAAGAATGAGAAGGGATTAAATCATGACAGAAGAAAATACTTCCTGCATATAAACATAAACGTAGAAGATTTTTTAAAAGTCATTCTCTTCACATCTATGCTTACATTTTGTATGTTATGCTTACATGTAAAGAAAAGCAGGTTCTATTTATAACTTTTTGCAAAAGGATATTGTGGATGCAAGAAATTTACCCATGTTCAAAGTGTTCTATTTAAAAGTATATGATCGTTAAGGATACTAGCAATTATTTTATGAGTATTCCAATCAAATATGTATGTATCATTTTAATTCAAATAGCACTTCACAGAGATATAAAAAAATAGACCTTCTCACTTCAGAGTTTGCATCAGACGATATGTGAAGAAAAGAGATAAAGGAGTGGACAACAAAACATGGGACAAGTGCTACCACAAAAATAATGTGAGTCTCATGTGGTATAAATGAAAAATTGCAATGATGTTGATGGTTTAATTTAAGAACATGTAGTGCACAAAGAGAAAAAGCAGATAATGATGGAAAGCTTATGAGGAGGGATTTGAAAGAAAAAAGGGAAAGCACACACCATTCTGCAGGATATATCTCAGTATACTGAGGCAAATCCTTTGAAGTTTCTAGAGTTATTAAAATAGGACTAAATTTGGCCTACAAGAGCAAAGCCTAAGGCAAGGTTCTGTGTGCGTACCCCTGACAGGAAATTCCGGGGTGTGTTGGATATGTCTGAGTTTTTTTCTGAGAACCTGGGAGTGCACGCTAGGTCATGGCCACAAGGTGCTCCGTAGAGCACACAGAAGGCTGAAAGCTTGATCATGCCAAGCAGTCACAGGCAGACAGACAGATGGATGCACAGAAAGGAGATGGAGGACAGAATGCATTATTCTAACTGCTCCTTTTGCGCTCATTCTTTCTGAGTCCTGTAGACACATCTTAATAAGCACAATGGTTGGATGGGTGAAAAGGGAGGACTATTTTTGAATCCCAGTTAGGCAAAAAGTAAAGAAGGTTTTCGGAATACCCACACATAGCTATTGACCACTGCTGCTAGACTGGGATCCCTGTACCTTCCCCCTATTCCTCCCCTTCCTCACATAATTGACCTTAAAATAGAGAAACCACCATTATAGAGATTGTGGAAAAAAAATACTCCTTATAGAGGATTTTAGGAAACATTTTCTTTTCCAATCTCATTTTCTCGTTTTGAGGGTAACATAGGTAGACTCAAAAAGTGTTCAGTCAATTATTTCAGAGAAAATGTTATTCTCTGAGGAGAGTAAAATTCCTTTTTTTTTTCTTTTTTTTTCTTCTATTAGCTATAGAGTGCACTGATAAATCTGTTTCTTTGAAGTGTGCAATCAGTATCACAATTCTTATAAAATATGTTTTCTTTAATATTCCATTGCTTTGTATTTATTGACCTGCTATAACGTAACACAGTATTCATTGTGCTGTGTTTTGTTTTGACATACAGCATGAGCAGGTTCGCAATTCAGTTATGTGAGTGGGTGATTCCTTACAAATGGTAGATGTGTTTGTCAGGTGTTTATGACCCAGGCATTCTTTATTTGCAATAGACATATAACAGAGCTTGGAGACAGTGTATATATGTGCACATCCACAAGCATAGAAAATGTTTCCAATATGCATTTCTTTCTCTCTCTGCCTGAATTTCTCTCTAGCCTGAAGGAACTTGGAAGGATATCACGAGGTTAACATAAAATATTCAGCTCAGCCAAAAGTACGCAAATTCTTGCTTAGTTAAGTTTCACTCAATTTCATGAACTATTAGTCATGCTTGAACCAGATCCATATAAGTAGATCTTCTTAAGCCAGAGAAATTCCTCCAGTTTCAAAGAAGAGCCGGGTACTCAAACCACAAGTTTGGAGAAATTTAGGCATCTGTGTTCCGGAAAATCAGTCAAAACTATGCAAGTGCCTGAAATAACAAAGCAAATTTCTGTCAAAATTTTCCATAAACTTCTATAGTGATTATAGTTCACATGCTCAGTACTGATGCTGAATTTAATGTGCATAGATTCTGGTCATCTTGGCCTTCACTTAAGTACTGTAAAGATTAATATTGCAAACTCAATTTCCATGTTTTGATGGATTTAATTCCCTACTTCCTGGATCCTAACTGATGGCATACTGAGTGCTGGGATGCCAATAGCGCATGTCAAAGAAAAGGGAGTTTCTGAAATGCTTCTCCTTGTCAAGCCTTAAGACCTCTCTTAAGGCTTGACAAGTAAGTAGGGACCTAACAGAAGTTATGTTTTAAAAGTCACATTCTCTTATTAGATGCTTAAATAACCATTTTTACTTAAAATAATGGCAGCAATACCTGACTCTTAAGTACTGACTTACCTATTAGAGTGCTCATTTAAGAAACAGGAGTCCTAAAAGTTAGCCTAAACTTCCAATTTAAGGAGATCTAAAACCATAAATTGCACAGGGGGTTGTCAAGAAGTTGTGAAACTGTGGAGCATTAAAAATATCAGGATATCCATGCTGTTAAAGCTGTTAAAGCATTTCCTGGATCCTGTTGCCACCATCTTCTATATCACTCAATTTTTTTGATTCTGAAACCAAGGTACATGGGACAGGTGTATATCCATGTCATTTCCTATTATGACTGATGCACTCCTGTCATTCGTGTCGCACTGCAGACAAGAATCATACCTGGGAAGCATGCAATAATCAATAACCAATAATCAATGAGCAAATATGTCTAAAGTAGATTATTTGCCAGGCATGGAATTAGAGGAACTGCAGATCCTTGGTTTGATGTTCAGTCCATGTTAGGGGCCAGAAGATGGAGATGAGAGTAGGGAGTTGTATCAGGCTATAAAGGCTCCACTGAGCTGACTGGGAAACTAAAAGTCTTAAGACCTCTCTTCATCTTGCCCAGCTCCTATTATTTCTGCAAGCGCATCATAATTTCAGGATTGCTAGCACTGCATGTTATAATGCTCTAAAGGAGCTACTTCATCCCGCTACTGTTCACTATTCCTGTTCAGCTCATATGACATACATGTAATTTTCATTATTAAATCTCAATTCTAAATCTGCATCTAATGTAAGTGAAAGATTAAAGCAGAGCAAATTCTATAATGAACTATATGAGAGTATATTTGGTCTTAATTTTAATCCAAGCAAAAGAGAAAAAAACACATCTTTACTCATTTTGATAAACATGCACAATATGAAAAAAAAAGAGACTTGGATTTCTTAATTGAATAAAAAACACACATTTTAAGAATGAAAAAGTATGTGCATGTCTTATAAGTTTCATTTATTCATGGAAGAAAACACTTCAGAGTGTCTTTAAGACATGACTGACAATCTAAGATTTTAACTTGGAGAATCTGGACACTGAAATATTCTCACCAGCTGATTATTTCTGATGTGATTATACCTTTATTTGATGTGATTATATCTTTATATTGCAGTATGTTATATATAGCTGATGTGATTATATCACATAAACAGCTCTTTATGTGAGGGAGCAGCTGGAATGCGTGGAGCTCTACTCAGGGATAAATTAGGGACCTGCTGAGAGCTTACAACATTGTGCTGGGGGTCTGCTATAGACTACCTGGTCAGGAAGAATATTTAGATCAAACAACTAGAAGAAGCCTCATGTTTGAAGATCTTGATCCTTATAAGGGATTTTAACCACCTTAATATTTGCTGGAGGGGCAACATAGCAGTACACAGGTAATCTGGAAACTTCCTGGAGTGCATTGATGACAGATGTCAAATAGCTGACAAGAAGAGGTGCTCCAGGACTTTGTATTTACATGGAATGACAGGTTGGAGATGTGAAAGTCAGGGACATCCTTGGCTATATGACCATGAAATGGGTGAGTTCAAAATCTTGCAGGAGGGGGTTGAACAAAAAAGTAGGATCACAACCCTAAACTTCAAGAGAGCAAACTGTGGCCTGTTCCCGGACCCAGTTAAAAGATTCCTATGGGAATTCCTACGCTGGGTGGAGACCTGGATGATATTCGAAGATCATCTCTTCTGACCTCAAAATATTTCATCTCAATCAGCTAGAAATCATGCAAAGGTAGCAAGTACCTGCGTGAATGAACAAGGAGCTCCTAACTAAACTCAAACATAAAAGTGAAGAGTACAAGAGGTGAAAAAAGGGACAAGCATCCCAGGAGAAAGATATAGAGACAGTGGTGCAAGCATGCAAGATTGGATAGAGTTAGGAGAGCTAAAGCTTATCTGTAGTTTAACCTGGCAAGGGGTGTGAAGGGCAACAAAAAAAGACTTCTATAAGTGCATAAACAATGAGAGGGAATGGTAGGGAAAATGTGGACTTGCTATTAAACCAGGGCAGGACTACAGTGACAAATGATATGGAAAAGGTTCAAGTATTCCCTGTCCAGGTATTTACTGGTGACACACTCTGAAAGGACTTAGAAAAGCAGACAACCAGGTAACATAACTGATGAAGATTTTCTGTAGATAAGTAGAAGGAGAATGAATAATGTGAGCTACTTCTACACACTGATGGATTTCTAATTATAGATTCATAGAGAATCATAGAATGCTTAAGGTTGGAAGGGACCTCTAGAGGTCATCTAGTCCAACCCCCCTGCACATGCAGGGTCACCTAGAGCACGTGGCACAGGACTGCGTCCAAGCGGGTTTTGAAGATCTCCGGAGAAGGAGACTCCACAACCTCTCTTGGCAAGCTGTTCCAGTGCTCTGTTATACCCTCACTCTTAAGAATTTTTTCCTTAAGTTCCTGTGGAACTATTGGTGCTTCAGTTCCTGGCTGTTTCTTCTAGTTCTGTCGGTGGCCACCACTGAAAAGAGGCCAGCACCATCCTCCTCACTGCCTCCCTTGAGGTACTTATAGACACTGATCAGGTCCCCTCTCAGCCTTCTCTTCTCCAGGCTGAACAGGCCCAGCTCCCTCAGCCTCTCCTCATAGGGCAGATGTTCCAGGCCCCTGATCATCCTCGTAGCCCTGCGCTGGACTCTCTCCACATCCCTCTTATACTGTGGAGCCCAGAACTGGACACAATACATTGGTGGCAATGAGCCACCACAGAGAGGATCTCAAACCAGATTCAGATTTACCTGTTTGCTTTCAGCATAAGCATTACAAATTCTTCAGGCTCTGGTAAAAACAGCATCTTGCATATTTTTTCATTATTTTTCTTTTTTATGAATTATTAAGTCTCCTTCTCTGCCCGAAAAAGGAGGGCAGAGTAAAAATGGGCATCTAACAGTTTGCTTAAGTGGAATTTTAAAAAATACCATTAAATGAAATTTTTATGCTTCCAGGGCTCTGAAACAGCAAATCCGAATGTGCAATAGCTACCTAAATGACCAAACACACATGAATTTTGTGGAGAATATGTGAACAACTTCTATTGCCTGGTCATTCCATCATAGAAGGCTATCAGGTTAGTCAAGCAAGATTTCCCCTTGGTGAATCCATGCTGATTACTCTTGAGCACCTTCTTGTCCTCCATGTGCCTGGAGACAACAGCCAGTATGAGCCGTCCCATCACTTTTCCAGGGATTGAGGTGAGGCTCACGGGCCTGTAGTTGCCTGGGTCCTCCTTCTTGCCTTTTTTGAAGACTGGCGTGACATTGGCCTTCTTCCAGTCCTCCAGCACCTCCCCTGTTCTCCAGGATCTTTCAAAGATGATGGAGAGCGGCTTAGCTATGACATCCGCCAGCTCACACAGAACTCTGCGATGCATTCCATCAGGGCCCATGGATTTGTGGGTATCGAGTTTTCTTAGGAGCTCTCTGAGTTATCTTCAACTACTTAGGGAACAGACCCATGTGTCACTGGAGCAGTTAAATGAAAACCTCCACTCGGTGCTCAATAACCATCAGAGCTACTTCAAAGGCATATGATTGTTTGAAGAGTGAGGTATAGAAGCGAATAACACTGACGATGCATCTTTCACAAATCCAGTGTTCATTGCTACAGTGCTCATTTTGATGTGAGGAGATACAGCAGAAGAGAAACAGTTCCAAGAAGGGAAATGAGAGAGTTCTTATAAGTTTAGAAAACTTCTATTGGAGGAGAGATCAAAAAGATAAGTTCAGTCAGCTATGTATAATGATAATAGCAGAGTGAATGACAACATGTGGTCATTACTCTGTCTCCTTTTCACATAATTTAAGTACAAGGAAATACATAGTAAATGATTAACATTGCTGGAATAGTTTTGCTGCAGCTTTTTGATTTTTTCTGGTGCATGCTAGAATAGTAATTGTACATTTTTTTTTCCTTTTAAGTTTCTATATGTTTTTCTTGCAGCCTCTCTTAGATGTAAATGAAAATCTATCTTAATATAAATTAACATTTTTATGACCAAAAACCATCAGCAATGAAAGTTTAAACTTTTCATTTTGCAAATACAAATATTCAAGCTCTTATTTGTGAAGAAAAATAAAAGTTAATGTCATCATAATCCTAAATAGATGGAGCAATGGTGAATAAAACTGCAAAGTAAATATGAAATTTAATAACAGGCCTCTGACTGCTTGCTCTCAGATTGTTAGGAATTCATTAAACAATGGTTGAACAAAACAGACAATTAAATTATTCTCATACGAAGTATCTATCCATATTATGAATATTGTATATGACGTAGTACACATTTCTGAAGGGATATAGTCAACAAATTTCATTTCAGAGAATCAGCAAGAAGCTGGATTTCAGTCTCTAGATATACCCTTCTTTATTTCCCAGACAATATAGTAATAGCAAGAGCAGTAATTGGGATGCTGATGTATAAACAGAGGTAATATAGAGAATTTTAAGGAAAACGTAATGTAACATTTTGATAATTGCAGACAGAGGCTAGTTCTAGTCACTTTAAAGATATTTCAGATATAGGAGCAAGAGTGGCTTCTAGAATGTGCATGGCAACATTAAAAAGTCAATAGAATTAAAGCCAGACAAAACAAACACAGGTAGAATTTGCAGTGCGCTATATCATGATTTGGAATGAACAGCAAACTGTGTGAGAAATTCATCTCATACTAGCATTCAATTTTGTTGTCATGCTTTGCTAATTTTATATTTGACTCATGACTAGTGTGTTTTAATTGAAAGAGAATCTGTGAAAAGAAAATTTCTGCCTTATTGGACACCTGAACAATAGACTGTTAATATCTTAAGAATAACTAAATCATTGTAATTCATCGGTAAACATTAAGCACTATGTCTAAAATATGTTTTTAGATAATTTTTATTTCATTTAAGAAAGTTGAGAAACGGGAATATCAAAGGCACTTTACGTAGTATTTAAAGATAAAATCTGTTACTGATTAGAATTTTGTAATCCTTAAAGTGATACACAGTTAAGATCAAGATCACCTGAAGTACATATTTTCAGAACATATTTTTGAAAATATGATCCTAAGACCATGTATTTGGAGGGAAAACTGTATGAAAAATGCAAACAAATCTAATGTGCAGGTTTGTTCCTGTTGTATCTGGACACAGAAAGTTAGTGAACACAGAGACCAGACTGTTGTCTAGACTCTAAATTTTGGCTTTTCAGACTATTATTCAAGTATATATGGTATGACAAATTGATAAGCTTAGCAGAATGTTGTTTAAAAAATGTTAGAATTCTAGAGGTTTGATCCACCCTTTGGGATGTATCAGTCCATAATACCAATTTGGCTTCAGATTAGAGGCATTATCATCAGAACAATAAGTGAAGACTAACAGCTGAAGGTTAGCTACTAGGTGCACAGAAAGAATTGCCTATGCAGCGTTCTGTGATGTATCCTTCTGCCCCTCTGCTGCTCTTCTACACTTTTCATCAGTGCCAGCCCTCTAGATACACAGCTGTGCATCACCACCTAAAAAGGTTTGGAGAAGGTCTGGACATGGTTTGTGCATGTTTTGATCCTGTTTTGTGCAGGATCATGATGTTCTTGTTCTTGAGGTAAATTTGCATCAGCTACAGAAATATATGTGCCAGCTGGGCAAATGTT
Source organism: Tinamus guttatus (assembly GCF_000705375.1). The sequence continues at coordinate 234,037 of NW_010583630.1, forward strand.
ATCTGTACTGGTGATATATTCTGTATCCTGCTTAAAAAAAAAAAAAATGCATCTATGCCGATCAGAACTACAATGCACTGAGTAGACTCAAGCTGAGTTGATGTTTTTGACCTGGTTCAACCAACCAAGAAATTCTTCTTTCATCACTGTGACTGGATGCAGGCCAAGTGATAAAAATAACCTATGTCTTGAGCTCGAGTGTTTTTTCTTTGCAGAGTGCCAGAGATGCTGCAATGTAATACTGTGTTCTGTTTAGGCCTGGATTTGTTGAGGGAATTGGGGAATAGGGAAGAGGAGAGGGTAGGATCCTTAGTCTATGGATTAGTTTTGCCTGGGGTGAAGTGGTTGTTCACCCACTGTATAAGACATTTGTCAGTGATACAGCTGACAGAGATGGAACATAAGAGGAACATTAATTTCTCTCCAATTTGAGAGGAAAAGGAAGGAGGATAGATCAGGTGAATGCAGAACTTATTCACCAAATCCCAGAAAGCTAGAACAAGGGAACTCTGTGAAAACCATAGGAGACCAGTTTTAAAAAAACAGATTAAATAAAAAAAAATGCGTGATGAATGGTGAATTTCTGGAACCTGCTTCTACAGGAGACTGCGGTGACAGGAAATATGAGAAAGTTCAGGAAGGGATTAAAAAATATAATGTACAGTAGGTCCATAAAGGAATGCCAAAAGAACTAGGGAAGGTTATTCCTTCTAACATCCCTAATAAAACATATGTGGAAACAGAAGAAGTACAAGAATGGGACTGCAAATAGCAGTCTCGTGTGATCTTTTTAAATAGCCTCTCATTGCCACAGAATACTGAACTAGAGGTATTGTTAGTCTGATCCATCATGATGTTTCTTGTATTTTTAAGAAAGGACTATATTTTATGCAAAGGAGGGCAAAAAAAGAAAATTAAGCCTTCCTCCCTTTTTCCTGAAAAAAAATGTTTTCATGATGACAGGATACTTTTGAACAATTTGGATTATGAGCTTTTAGATACTGCTTCTAGAGACAAAAGCAAAAACAATGATGTGTATTTCAAATTTAATTCATTCAGACAGTTACATTTTGAGGCATTTTAATTCGATGAGCTAGGGCAAGCCAGACCAGGGAACCTGCTATTACTATTTTTTTTCAACATTATTTAAGGCTAGGCAAGCCTTGGAGGACATTAATCTCCTGCAAGTCCCATAGGGAAGAGAACATATTTTCCAGGCTACTGGTGGAATCCATCTATCTTTGAAGAGGAGATTTTTCATTGCCTACTCACTGAACACACTAACAGGGAATGGAATGGGCTGCAAAGCTATCAGTTGATGCTGGAAGTGTGTCTTGCCCAGAAATCACATTGCCCAGAAATCACATTTGAGCCTCTTATGATCCTCTTTCAAGGAAAAAAAAAAAAAAAAAGATCTACACTGGAGATTTTGATGAGAAGTATAAAAATTTTAAACAAGGATGTATAGATTTGCTAACTAACTAGACTAACTACTATGAATTACACATACAAAGAGCCTTCCACCTGCCACCTCATTGTGGATAGAAAGTTTGTAATGATCTGTCCAACATTTTAATTTTAACAACAATGTGGTACATTCAATGAATATATAGAATATATATCTATATAGAATCATTATGGTTGGAAAAGACCTTCAAGATCATCGAGTTCAAATATAAACCCTTCAACACCATACCTCTTAAACCATGTCCCCAGGTGCCTCATCTATACATTTCTTGAACACTGTCAGGGACCGTGACTCCATCACTTCTCAGGGCTGCCTGACCCAATGCTTGACTACTCTTTCCATGTAGAAATTCTTCCTAGTATCTAATCTGAACCTGGTGCAACCTGAGGCCATTTCTTCTTGTCCTATCAGTAGTTATTCTGGAGAAGAGATTGACCTCCCCACCACTACAACCTGCCTTCAGGTAGCTGAAGAGAGTGATAAAGTCTCCCCTGAGCCTACTCTTCTCCAGGCTGAATAAACTCAGCTCCCTCAGCCGCTCCTTATAAGGTCTGTGCTCCAGACCCTTCACCAGCTTCATTGCCCTTCTTCAGACATGCTCCAGTGTCATCTGACAGAACTGTAAAAGAAAAAGTATATGCTGATATTGCTCCCCAGAAAGACTTTTGGGTTCCTTCTTGAATATATAGACAGCCTTAATTTAATCTCTTTCTAGCTGCAGTTTATGGAATGGCTTTTGCCATTTTTAATTCTACAGCATGCTATTTTCTCCTGTGCTTATGCTCAAAGTGCAACTAGTAGAGTCAGGAGACTTTAACTAGTGCTCACACCTCTTGTAGGTGGACAGGTCAAGAGCGAGCAAATGCCTACCCTGTGATTAGATTTCCTCTTCCTAGAAAGTTATTTGACATTCCAGACTGAGCTGAGGTGTGAGCAAATAGATGTAGAATGTATCCTCAAGGAATGTGGCTCAATGACAAGTTAAAGATCAAACCTAATTTGATCAGCCTTGTCCATCTCTGTCTTCTTTGTATGGCAGTTTAATTAAGCCCCTTCCTTTTAGCTGTCCTCTTATAAATGCATATATTGGGCATTCCGATAGACAAGTCATCCTTCTGGGTGAACACGATGAGAACCCTTGAGTGTTTCCTCCATCTAAGTAATTATTTCTTGGTGTTAGCTGTTTTTCAAAGCTGTTTGCCAGCCCCAGGCTGGGGTTGCAAAAACTAAAAAAAGATTCTATGGCACCTAGGGTAAAATACCAAACAGGTGTATCCAGGTAGCCAGGTAACTAAAGGCAATATCGTGACAATGAGGTCAAATATTTCAACTCCAAAAATTTAAGATTGATGCTGAAGAACATATCAAAATATGAACATAAGTACATATTCACATCTCAGTTTGCCCTGCAACAATATGATTTCTTTACTCTGTAAACAGACCAAATTTAGATTGTGTGAACTTATACATTGCTTTAGAGGTTTTTCTTTTTCTTTTTTCCTTTTTCATGTGGATGTGAGAGTGTGGATGTTTCAAAAATTCCTGGGTAGTCATATTTATATCATTTGTAGAACAGAAATAGATTGGAAAAAATAGAGTTTGAGGTATGTCATAGCAATAACGTAGGGAGAGAGAAAAAAAAAAAAGGAAAAAAAAGGAAGGTTCAGTTTGAAACTGAGTCACTCAAATTTAGGTGCCCCTGCATAGGTCTCAAAATGGAAGGTAGGTGTCTAGAGTTCTTTTTACAGTCAATGAAATGCAGATTCAGTTGCCTACACATAGATGCATTGCGATGTGTCTTAGTCTCCACATGCCATCCTAAAGTAGTGGAGAACTTCTGCAAAGCCCTGTACATTTCTGCCATCTCTGCCAGATGTTTTGATGCATTTCAAAAGGCTCTGGGTGCCTATATTTAGATAACTGAATCTCACTTCAGACCAGTCAGGAATCTAGAGAAGAATTCTGCTGTAAAGGCTTAATTCAATATCTTCTAAACATAGGTTTGTAGAGTAAATTCAGAAGCCCTATAGTTGCTTCTATGTACCAAGACATCTACATGGGCCTTATAAATATGACACAGGACCTATCGGATTTATAACCTTCTGATGTACTCATTAGAGACTAGACAGAATATGACTGGTGTTTGAATTTGTATAGAAATCTGTGTTTAGACAATAGAATCAACCTTCTAAATGCAGATGTCTTAATCTCAGATTGAATCCCACTCAAATAGCCTATATTTAGCTTATATTTATGCATTTAATTAAGTAAGCTGATTAGTAAAAGTTATTGAGAAACCAATATCCCCTACTGAAGCTAGGCCTGTATTGAAAAAAACAATCTCTCCATGATGAGACATATATAGGAAAAATATGTCGCCTATCCAGCTTTCCCTCTCTAAAAGAAAAAAAAAAGAAAAAAGGAAAAAATAATAAATGCAATAAACATTTTTGGAGAAATTGTAATTACAGAGGGAGAACACTCAAATTACATGAATATTCACATTTGTAGATGATTTTACTTTACCATGGTTGCATATCTTAGCTAACTTGCATATCTCCAAGCAATCAAATTTAGCAGGCAGCAAGCAAAGTTCAAAGTCACAAGAATTTTCACAAACTGATTGGCACACAGAGGGATTTCTTACAGAATTGCTTCCACACTCATCTAAACATGAACAATGATATGCAATTTTATCTGAATGAATTTTAGGGATTGAATATTAAACACTGAATATCAATCCATGCAGTAAAACAATAGATATATATAAAAATAATAATCACAACAGAAATCAAATTTCATTTAAATATTCTAGGCCTGCTTGCATGCAGAAAAAAAAACAAAATTGATTATATAGATTTGTTTTAAAATAGACATTAAGCTGTTTTTGTAATATACAGCACTAATGACTACAATGGAGTGCATGCAATTCCAACTAGTTTTGGTGTGTATGAGGAAAACTTGCTAGGGAGGAGATATAAAGAGGTTGTGTCTCCAAAACAAGCATAGATTAGTGCAGAGTAGCAGTATATTTTCCATGTCACACGGCAACAGGACATCCTGCTCTGCATTGGGCTGTACAGAGATTTCAGCCACCCTTTGCAATATCCTGCTGCCCCTTGCAGCATTCATAGGTCTTCATTCATCCCTGCGTGCTAGGGTTGCTTGATGTTTTTCACCACCTAGATTCACCTGATGGTTTGGGGGTATAGACAACCATGCTGTGCCACTGTCATCTTCTTTCCTACAAGTTCTCACTTTCTGTGTGGTGGTTTGGTGTGTCTATTAGCTAGGTTTATATGAGGCATAATTGGCAGGAGTGGTATAGTGGAGGTGGCCTGTGAGGTGGTGGTATGTCCTGCTGGTGCCAGTCACATCTGCTTCCATCAGTCTATGAAAAAATCATTGTAGGCAAAAAGTGCAGCCAGATGGAGGAGCCCATAACACCTTCACTCACATATATATTGAAAAATAACTTTTAGAGAGGGCACGTGGTGAAGAGGGTTCTGGGTCAGATTTGGGAAAGGCTCTTGAGGAGATATGTGGGGAAAGTTCTTTGGGAATATGGGATAAAATCTTTTTGGAGAGATACATGAAAAGACTTTTTAAGAGATGTGGGGGAGAGGCTCTTGGGAGAGATACTGGGAAAAGGTTCTTGAGAAGACACATGTGGAACATGCTCTTTGGGAGGCAAATGGGGAGAGGGTCTTGAGAAGACTGGGGAGAGGTTGTTAGGGAGAAGGTGAAGCTGTTGGGGGAAAAGGTGAAGGATGAAACATGAGGGAGATGCTCTGGAGAGACCCACTCAATAGGTGTTCTGTTGAAGATACGTGAAGGAAGAGACTTAGGGGCAAGAGAGACTTAGGGGCAAGAAGAGAGAGACTGCAAGGAAAAATGAGAAATTCCAGGGGTACATGAGAGAGAATCTTGAGAGAATCTGAAGGCAATGCAGAAGACAGCATTGAAGAAAAATCCAGACGACTCCATGGCCCACCACCAAGACTGTGCTGGGACTTCTACACCGACCTGTTCAACCTTCCTCCCAGGCCATGCAGACTCCCAAGCAGCAAGTATAGGCAACAAGTGTGCCTATATCTTTAATTAAAATGAGTCTATCTAGTGTCCACACTACCAAATTTGTCTTAAGCCATGACAGGATCTCATGCAATTTCTATGTGTTTGGCACCAAAATGTCTTTTTCTTTTTTTCAGTAAATTTCTTTTTTTTTTCTTTCTCTCTCTCTCTCTCTTTTTTTTTTTTTTCCAAATAGATTGTAGTAGAAGCCAAACATCTTTACATACTCTATTGCTCTCCCTAATTACCTTTTCTCCCTACTCCTTTCTTCCTCTTACCTTTTCTGGATATTGTTTCTTGCCTCTTTTGATTTTCTTTACAACTACTTTGAAGTCTGTTGCTTCGACAACATTATTTCAACAATACTTTTACTTCTTAACTCAACATTTAAATGCTCTTTTATTGGCAACAGTCTTTACCATATTATATTTAGAATCTCTCCACCATTCCGTCTTTCCGTGGACAACTTTACTCACTATGGAAGTAATCTTTCATTTGATCAGCTTCTGCCCTTCTGCCTCTGTTCATCACAACTACATAATGGCTAAATGACAAAATCTAGTTCTTATTGCCTATGACTAGGTGGAAGTCAACAGGACAAAATTGCACTCAAACACACAGCAAATTACAATTATTTTATTCTGGAGTAGAATACTAAATCAGTGACAGATCACTGTGGGGTAGAAGAGATAAAAAGATGCAACCAATATTGGCATGCAACCAATAGTGTAAATACTATAAAAGAATGAGTTCTCTAGCATATAGTAAAAGAAGATATTTGGTTATTTGCATCTTTGTTTTAAATATCACAGAAGAAAGTAATTGTTCTTTCTTGGCCAATCCCTTATAATTCACATACTGCAAATGCATGCAGAAATCTTAAACTCAAGTAAGCTGGCATTAGTGTTTTGCCAAGAACTGTGGAATTTGCATAATTATTTCTTTTGTCTATTTGTCCTTGGAAAAAGAGCTGGAAGTTATTAGTATAGACCTGTTGTCCTATCAAAAAAATTTAGATGCCATTAAACTATGCTTATTTTCTTACTAAGCTTTTAATATCATATGCCACATAAACGAGGGCATGTCATGCTTAACCTTTCAGTTACACATGGTGTTATACTGTGAAAAAGGTACATTAAAGGATATTTTTTGTTGTATGTGATGTTTCAAGTAAAAAGCATTAGCGATAGTATCCAGTTTTCAGACAGTCTTTATCAAGTAATCTTACTCCCTTCACTTTTCATCAATAGTGCTTCTGGTCGTTCACTTGCAGATTGTAATCCACCTTCATTCCATCAACATAAATCTGCTCCCCTACCCTATAACTGTATGGTGCTTATGTCTCTGACCTCATCCTTCTCTTAACTAGTCGTTATTGTTTTTCAGCATCCCAAACAAATAAGGAAGTATCTCCTTTTCCCATTTATATAATCCTGTTTCTAAGGTAATTTGGAAGCTGATCTTTCCATCTCAGGACTAGATGACTGCAAAATGAGCAGGCACGTATTTTCAACATCATTTACAAGCCTCTTTGAAACACAACAAATTAGTGCTTTATCTTGTAATTAGGCTGCATTTATGGAACTGAATATTACATCTATTTTTTCATCTTTTCTACTATGACTTTGTCAACTATAAGCAGCCTGTTTTATACTATAGCAGCATTTCATCTTCTATGCTTTAAGTTCATAAAAAGATAGAAAAATGGTGGAGAAAAGATGCGGATATTAGCTGGATTTCTCTCTGTCTCTGCACGTGCAGGAAACTTTATGAAGCACTAAGCCAATAGGTTCAGGTACCATTTCTACAACTGTAATGGGAGATATCAACAAAGGGATATTGTTTGAGACACTGCCTGATGTACTAATTTAACTCCGTATCTACATATTTATTAGTCATCTCTTGCTATGGGAGTGTCCTAAAGTAATGCTTAAATTCTGTGTATACATTTCAGAAGGCCACCAGATTGCAGTCAAGTCCATCAGACTTGGGTACTATAAGGAACATACAGGAATTGTGGGAGTATACATCCATTTATTTTCCATTCTACCATAGCAATAAAAAGATTTTCATCAAATTTTTAAAAAAGAAAAAGGTGACATCTCAGGTTCCTCATTTTTCTGAGTGTCCTAGCAGTTAGAGGTCAAGGTTCAAGAACTGTTTGAGTCTGAGGATCCTGGAATCATCTCCCATAGGAAAAATGTTGAGGGAAGGCATTTTTGCCTCTTTCTGTTGCATTATGCAGATAAGAGGATGACAATGGCATGCTACAGCTGAGATTGCAGAAGATTGCAGCAAGAAGAAGGAAATTCATGCCTTATCAGACCATCTAGATCCCTACTAGCTGATCTTACCTATTGTAGACCTTTAAAATTTATTTGCACTTTAAGAATATTTATGCCTTTGCTCCGTGGAGTTTCTGTAAGAAAGGAGTGTCATTAAGGTTGAATGCATAATTTGAATGAAAGACGAGAGAGAAATAGGTAAGTAGCATTTTCAAAACAAGGTGTGCTGCTTGTCACACAGATTCAGCCCCCAGATCATTACACCTTCCATCAATAGGTTAATTAAGAGCAAGGAAATTCATCTTTATTCTTAACTTGGAGTTCTAATAAGGATTAGAATGACATTAAAACCAGTCATTGACCACCACAGTAATTTCATGTCCATTAGGACATGCCTTTGCATGATGATAGAAACCCGCTGAATGATCATCAAATAATGATGTTTCTATCTATCACTATTTGATTAATAAAGAAATGTCAGTCTTCCTTTAAATGGCAGTGTTAATCTGTCTTAAAGTGGTTTAAATTTTGAAAAGCAAAATCAAACTTTATCAAATACCAGGCCAAATTAAATGATACCATATTGTTGGAAAAAAAAGATCTCAGAAGGAAATATGGTCAGCTGGTTCAGCCTAAGAATACTTAGAAAGAACATCATATATTTCTAATTAGAGTGACATATATTTTAATTTAAGAGAACTGAACTGAGGTTTATATGTATAATTAAGTATGGGTTGTGACAAAACTGTTACTACAATTACTAACTTACCATCTAATAGCTTCAGGATGAAGTCATTGACAGTTAATGATATTTATGACATATTTTCATAACTTCTGTAACTGCTGCTCCAGGGGACCTTGTTACTGTCGTAAATCTTAAATGCAAGTCTCACTTTCCATCCCTGTTTCCACTTTACAACTAAATGTTATGCAAAGGAATGGACACAGCTCAGCAGGGTCATTTACTTTTATAGGGCTGCTTGGAGAGAAGGAGCACTTTTATCTGGCAGGGCATGATATACTGCTATACCTGTTCCACATGCTAAAGTAAAATTGGAATGAAAGAGGAACAGGAAGACAAAGGGAATAACATTTCAAAGGGCAGCAGAATTGGGAAATTCAAATTTATCCAAAAGATTGTGTCCATTTGTAAATCCAAAATTTAAACCCTTTGCTTATGCCTGTGAATCCTGGGTTTCATCAAACTGTCACATGGGAAGACTTTTTGAAAAAAGTAGGGAAGTAGTATTTGATTGTTTATGCTTCTCATTTCTCATATGTTGCCTAGAAAACAGTTATCAATCTAATGCATACAATATTTAGTGACATATATTTTCTATAATGTTTGTTTCAGAGACGTTTATAAGCAGGTAGAAAATGTAAAATAAACACAAAATTGTATATTAGAGACAAGTTTTACCCAATAACAGGTATATGCCACTTTCTCAGCTGTTTTCCTGAAAAAACTGATTGTATTTCTTTGCAAATCTTGAAAGCAAACCATCCACTTCTGCTAATACAATTCATTACTGCAAAAAGTTACAGAAAAAAACACTTCTAAAAGTAACTTTTTAATAGAAAACTAATGTTTTGTCAGCTGCCATTTTCTGGTAGATGCAATCATTATGTAGTGACACCTAGATTAGTCATTCTTGTACTGCACATTACATGAACAATGAATAAATAATTTGCAACTGAATACAATATGATCAAATGTGATGGTAAAATTAGTTTCACAGAATCATAGAATGGTTGAGACTAGAAGATACATCTGGACATCATCTAGTCTGCTTCTGTCCTGTTTTCAATAAAATATGATTTTAAAAATAAAATTTAATAAGTTTCCATAAAGTACATAGTAGCCTAAATCCTCAAAATGAACTCACATAATTTAAGTCCCATTTATTTAGCTTCACCTTCCCCATCTAAAAATGAAACAAAATTTTATTTGGGACTAGAAAATGATTTATTAAAAGACTTCAGAAAAACAGGAATGTTGTTAATTTTTGTTTCACTATTGATTAATACATATTTGGGTTTTGATCTGGCAGACCAGATGTGTCAGTAGGAATATCACATTGTTCCATCTTTCACTCTGTGCCTTGGGTTTTTTGGCTTGTTTTTTATTAGGTCAGGTACTTGTTGAAAGACAATTACATTAACACTGACTGAGCATTACTGTCTTGTTCACACACTTTGCTAAATCAATGGAACAGCTCCTACTGATTTCAGCAACATAGCACTCGAATTTCATTGATTTACTACTGATTTCAGCAACATAGCACTCGAGTTATAGTGCCAAAGTTTGTCCTATCTAAATTTATTAGCTAAAACACAATATTTGCGTTAGGAATGCCAATCCTGGCATTTAAGAGTTTGACTGAATAGTCAAAGTTTGAACTAGTCAAGGAGGGAAAAAGGCTCTCTGGGAAGAGAGTGATTTGCTTCATCCCAGGACATTTGTCTGACAGTGTTGAGAAAACATCACTCAGGGACATGATCTGATGTTGGATGGGGATAAACTAGTAGCCATAGTCCTTAGGGAGAAATGAACCTCTCCAGAGAGCAGACAAGCTCTCTGATGGGCTGCATCATGCTTCCGGCATATTTTTTTCTTCCCCCTCTGTCTCTTTTACTGACAGGAAATGGAGACCAAACAGCAATGCTTCTAACATAAGGATATCAGCTAAACTTCTGCCGTGAAGCAGGATGCATTTCATCCAGATAACCTTCCTCCCAGGTGTACTGTGAATCTTTGCATCTTCTTTCAGTTGTTGTTTTCATGCAATTGCCTGAATCTTTCCATGAGTTTTTTGTTTTTGTTTCTCCACAGCCTTACTTATCTTCTACCATTTCTGGTGCGTGGGTTGAATCAACACCTTTTTTTTTTTTTTTTTTTTTTTCTCGCAGTGAACTCAACATAGACTGTGCTTGTCTCAGTTCATTTTATGAAAATACTTACTAATTAAAAAAAAAGAAAAAAATGAAAGAAACCACAACAGCATAAGACAACTGAATCAAAATATTCCCTACTGTTTTGGATCTGGATACTCAGATGTTGGAAGCTTGACCTGCTGTTTCTTAAAGGGATCTATTTTCAGTATTCTTGCTAAACTCTTTGAAAACCTTCAGCTTCGTGGACAGGCTATATGATGTAAAACATAGCATACTCAGTAATTTTAAAAGATACATTATGATACAGCACCTCTAAGTGAAATCCTTCCCCACTGCATTATACTTTGATTTCAGTGGGATCCACATTTATATATCTGTTTTCTCCGGTAGATACATTTTCTTACTGAAAGTTATGCTACTCTTCTCTGTGATACTTCTCAAATACAGTCAGCTATTAGTATCCTGTCTCTCTACCTAGCTACAGTGCCACACTGATTTTACTGTTCCCATTCTCTTTTCAGTACTCCTTCCCAGACATGAGTCTCTCTTGCGTTCTGTGACTGGTGAGTGCCCAACAGTCTGGGAAACTCTAAATTAGTTCACTAAAAGCTGCCTTGAATGTTGGTTGTGACTATGTTCATAGGATAAGATCAGTAGAGGCCTCTGCCTCGATCTTAAAAAATGTCTCATGGAACTGCTCTTTTAAGTGTGGCAGCACAGCGGGTTGCATTCATTGTTTAAAAAGGAATGCAAAATGACTTTTCTGGACCTGGTCCAAGCACAGCTCCTCCCACAAAGCTTTTTTGCATTTACAATGCAAAATTTGTGCTTGTTTCTCCTTTCATCATTCTTCTTGTCTTCACAAACATTTTTTCTCCTATTTCCATGCATTTGTTTATATATAGTACTCACCCACGGGTACTATAGCATTCTAGGGTGTCTTAAGATGTCAACTAAGTACATTAATACTTTTTGACATTCTATGACCCCCGAGGAAAAAATGTGGAAATGCATTCTACTTTTACATTAACTAAGACTTCAGTTTGTGCAAAGCTGACAGACAAATGGAGTGGAAGTATATAAGATAAATAAAACTAGACATCCTATCTAATAAACTGACATTTAGTTTGCCATCTCTACAAGGTAACATGCTTATAGTAATAGGAGGAGCCTGGAAATATGAAATTTTGCTTTGTTCTAGATTGAAAGCAGTGTTGGTATTCAAGAGAATGTTTTACAAATGGGGACAGATATAAGGACAGTACTATATAACACAATTTAATAGTTTTCTCATGATGATGGGACATACAGGGGGATGTATTCTGTTGGATATATATTTTAAGATCCAGGGCCTTCTTTTATCTTTCATTGTACTTTATGCAAAATTTGCACTTGTGAAGAGAGGGTATGAAATGTTAGCATTTATTGAAATGTGGAGGATTCTTAGAGGAAGAGTATGACTCAACTTATCATATAGTAAGAATAAGTATCCATCATAATCGTTCTGAAGGAACCTGTCTATCTGCGTTGTCTATGGAAGGGAGTTAAAAAACTTCATGTAGAATAGTCAGCAGCTTTCAGATGACTGACATAGGTAAGGTCAGATATAGGGTTAGCAACCCTAAAATCTTCCTAGAATGAGATATGAGTTAAACTTAGGAGAAGGAAATCCACTCTTACGTATTTACGCCATTTAGCTGCTTTTGAAAAATATAAAATTAACCACTTTTTCCCCCCCCTCAAAAAATGTAAAAAGGACTCAACTTTTGGCAGAACTCAGCATCTTTTACCTGCAATCCTGAAGTTTAGAAAGCATAAAATGTGGTACCTTTTCATTCAGCATCTTTTACCTGCTATCCTGAAGTTTATGATGCACCCAGAAAGCATAAAATGTGGTACCTTTTCAGCATTTCAAATTGTGTTTCTAATTTTCATCCTAGGAAATTTGGTCTTTAGATATTTAAATATATATATTTCATTAAATGAATTATTCTGCTTTGTGGCCACCCTACGCTTTGGTCTATAGTTCCCTTAGTCTCTATTCACTTGCAAGTTTTTTATTTGACTACTTCCATTGTCTCTTGGCTTGTGTTAATCTTTTTGAACTTTTGGCCACTCTTCTGTCAGTAAATGTGATATGAGACATTCCCTAAAATCAAACATTGTATATAAACATTTCAAAATCTTGAAGAATGACCGTCCATTATCACTAATCTATCTCTCCCCTTAATTCTAGCAATAGCTAGCATTAAGTAGGACAACTTCTTCAGTCTGGAAAATTATGTTCTGAACAAACCAGACATTTCAGTGAGTCTAAATTTAAAGTTACAAGATTATCGAGAAAGCCAATCTATTGGAATTACTTATCTGAGCCAAAGTAATTCAGGTGCAGTGAAACACTTCTAATTTTAAATTTAGGAGCACTGAACAGTGAGTGGGATTCTTTGACATAGCACTTAGTTGATACCACTCTCTCCCTCTCATTCTTTCTGCTTTCCAACTTTATTCCTTTTAAATCCGTGTGTCCAAAATCCCATGGTGCTAGAAGAAAATTATAATATTAGTGATACAGAAAACAAAGATATTTACAATTAAATATAGTATAATTATTAAAAAGGATAATGTACATATAATTTCTAAATTTATGTAATGAGTTATGTTTTTGTGATGGAAATATTACTCTTGGGAAAACAGAACACTGAATGGTGGGTAAAGTGAGAGTAGGAGTAGGAGTTTGTTGTAGGAGTTTATGAGTTCTGCAGTTTTAGGGATTATTCAGGTAAAGTAAGGACTAGAGAAATGGAGCCCGAGTTTTTTATTAAGTTCACTCTGAGAGACACAAATTTCTTTGTTCCTAAAACACATTGGAGTCATTAATGATGCTGTAATGGTTTTTGATGGTGAAATTCTTTATGAGTTCACAAAAAACAATACTTCCTGCAAAATGAACATAGAAATGTTATTCCTTATGGTCTCTGTCATTTGTGAAGTGTTCAATGGCTTGTAATCATATATTTAGGAGTTGTTAGTAATTTTGTAAGTAAGAATATGAATATCCCTAATTGATATATTCTACAAAATTACAGGGTAAGACAAGGTAAAGTATAAGCAACTTTTGAATGTTCTAGCTCTTAATTCCTTATGAAGCCCTGCAGGACAGAAACTAAAAGATAAAGGATGTTTTCCTTTACTGCCTTATATTAGAAATTCCTTTTTTTTTTTTTCTTTCATCATATAGCTATATGACTGAAGATAATCACAAAAAGTTGTGGACTACACCATTAGCATTAGCCAGTGAGATCTCTCTCGTGTGGCACGATGTAATGACGTGGCTGCACTAGCTCTTACTTCAGTTCACATTGGGGCTGTATGTCTTAGTGCGTTTGTTCTGTAAGTTTAGAAGTGTCAAAAGGTAGTTTAAGCACATAGGTGACAGTTTAATTAAGAAAAACTAATGATTTAAATATACAGGAAAGGAAATTACTGAAATGATTGCAGAGACACAGTGTGAAGAAAACTGACTTAGTGATTCTTCAATCTAATGTAAAGTTTTGTACATGGAGTAGGATGTCCACTGGCATAATAGCCAGACTCAAAAAAAAAAAAAAAAACAACTTTTTTTCTCTAGACAATTGAATATTGATCAGTATAAATCTAGACTCCTTGTACTGAATTTGATCCAAGGATAGTAATAAATAAATGTGTGCTTAAAACATACTCTAAAAAGACGTCTTAAACAAAGATAGTTTATGGAAATGTTTGACTAAGAAATAGACTTGCTTTAAGACACTTTGCAATTGGTGGATTGAAATAGCTACCTCAAAAGAGCAATTCAGCTCTTTTGGCAAATGGGTATTTATCTTGTTCTCTGAGCAGTCCGTAATCTTGGGCAACAGCACTTCTGAAGCAAAAAAAAGTTACAAAAGTTAGGCAGGATATGTTTGTGTGTTTATTCAAAAAGAATAACCTAATTACTAATTTACAAATAGAAATGTGTATTAGTGAAGCTCAGAGTTGAACATGTTGGTTAACACATTATCTGACAGCAGGAAAGTTCATTTGTAAAGGTAAGTTAATAATGTTGACAAATTTACTACAGTTTTACTGAAAGGATGGAATATTATAAAGAGTAATTGAAAATAATATTTTATGTACTGGCTATTATTCTTTTATGCTAGTATTTTTTTGCTGTAGAGGGCATGGCTAACCTCTCTCAACATTCATTCTCTCAGTCTGTTTCATAATTAATAAATAAAAATTAGTAAGCACCTCTCCAGTTGCTTTTTAAAATGAAATATGAAGCAACTCTGTAATGAAGGTTGACATTCCATGATTCATTTTAATCCTTGCTAAATTAGGCTATGGTCCACATGACATATTGGTAAATAAATTTGAAGAAGATGTCTTGAATTGCAGAAATACCTAAGACCATCATGGTATTCAACAATTAATGCAGAATCTACCTAATTTTTCATGAATAAAAAAGTGAATAGATACATTAAGTACATGTAACCTGTCATGAAATGACTTATGCCTTCCCCTGGGTATATCTTGCTTATGTGCTCTGCTCATTCAATTTTATAATCCTTTTAATAATAAATAACAAATTCAATAATAAATTTGGATGTCATGTGCTGAACTTAAGAACTTGTCTTTTTTTGTCTCTCAGTGTTAATTTTAGACATTGAACAAGAAAAAATAAGAGAATGAATAGATATACAATCTGAAGCATAAGGATTACAGAAGATAGAAGGGAATAAAAATAAATGAAAATATGGGCTTAAATTCTAAAAAAAAAATTAAAAAAATAAATAAAAATGCTTGCATCAGAAAGATTTCCAATATAAATTTAACAGATAAAATATATTAACACTCAAAAAAAAAAGAAAAAAAAAAGAAAGAAATCATGGTCTGTTTGCTTGAATATTCTAATTAAAAGCACTTTGGCACCCCACATAATGACCTTTCAATTGATAGGCTAACTCAGCAAAGAAGATTATCAGGTTTTCAAAATTACCAGAGAGAGTATGGTATATGATGGCTGATAAAATGTTCAGAAATTATGATGATTTTGATAACTTCAGGGTGATTTTGAAAGCTTGGGTTAACATACATTGTAAAAGGTCCTCTTTGCTATACAAATGACCATAGAACAAAGAAATGAGTGGTGGAGTTGCTGTGCAATAAGAATGCAGTGAAGACTGAAGTTAATGTTTTAACGCCTCAATAAATGCTTTGTCCTGGTTTTCAGTAAAACTATTTAGACTGAGATTGTGGCAAATGCTGGCTATTTAATGGATTGGATAATATTGAAATGAGAAATATAACACCAAAAGTGGAAGCAAAACTGAAAGGCTTTTGTGTTCAAACTAAAGGTCATCCCAATATCCTGAAAGAACACATGGAATTGCAAATTTATAAATCTCTCAAGATGGGGAGAGGGGCACCACAACGCAGTAGAATAAAAAATGCAATGTGTCTGTTTAAAAATTGAAACAGAAATAATCTTGACAGGTAAGGACAATTAGACTGACATGACTTGAGAGAGATCTTTGAGGAAAATGTAGAACAATGTGCAGAGGTAAATACAAATTTTGGGTAAAATGTGGCATATATTTATCTCTTATAGAACATGTAGAATTTATCTGATTTTTTTTAAGGTAAAAGCTCCTTTGAAACTAGTGAAACAAGCACATGATAATATGGGAATAGCCTATTTAAACTGGAGATCGTGGGGTTAGCAGAAGAATTGTAAAATGGGTGGATAATTTTAAATGGAAATGACAAGGACTGTGGTGAACAATGAACTGCTGAGATGGAGGGAGCATTTTAGTTGATTCTTTAGAGTCTGTCTCATAACTGATATTGTTTAACCTTTTTATGAATAACCTTGGATAGTACTGGTATGTGTTAATAACACAAGGTTGAAAGGTAGAATCAGTACAGATACCATGTAGGAAGAATTTGGTTACTCTGAGAACTCATCAGCAAAATGTGAGAATAGAAAGTTTGTGATGGGGTTAGAAAAAAAAATAGGAAAATACTAGATCATTTCACCTAACAAGACGGAAATGTCTGCAAATGCATTCAGGAGATGGGCAACTTTAAGGGGGGAAGAGTTGTTTAAACTTAGATACTACATGGGTACAGTAGTCAATGGACATATAGAGGCCCTAAGTGCAGTTAATCTAAAAATTACCATTCCTGTCCCTCTAATAGGTATTGTGAGGGAAGAAATTCTAGCTAGTTTAAGATGTTACTTGGTCCCTGAAAGGGACTGAATGATATAATTTGGTGGTTTACAATGTAAGAGATCTTCAGCTGATGACTTGAATAGCACCTTCTAGTCACTCTCTGACTGAATCACACTTTCTGTCTGTCCTTGGGTCTTCTTTAGTAAAAACAATCTCCTTTCTGTCTGGTTTTGAAAGGATTGCTGAGGGCCTGTATACTGAAACACTTAGAATTTTAAAGAAAGTGTATTCCTCTCATCTTTTCTTCCTTCACCTTGTTCTTGAATAATTTACATCCATGAGCCTTGAGACTCTCTTACATCCTACTATTTCTTTCAAGCAGTGTCATTACAATATTGTCATATATCAATGCATGGGCACTCTGTGGCTCTCTTCAAAAGGAATATGAGAACTGAACTGTAATGCATCAAAAGGTATGGGATGAGGTATTATCCAAATGACAATGAGATTTCTTTTTCAAAGTATGCTATACGAACTTCATTATTGGTGAACAACCTATATGTTGAGGGGTGCTAATAATTGAAGATGAAGCCAGATCAGTTGTTAATTGTATTAGAATTAAAAAAAAAAAAAAGCTTTCTTGAGGGGATAAAATCATAATGTAGGAATTGTTGGGTAACACTCATTGTTCTAAATTAAGCAGATGATCAAACTACATAATAATAATGGAATAATAATTGTCTCTCATGGCAAAACAAACAAACAAGCAGACAAACAAAATTTTAAATATATGAAAGAACAACCAAGCGGGATTATCAGGAAATTTCCCTCCTTGAAGTGCCTGTATGGATAACTGTATGGATAAGAGAAAGAGAGAAAAACAGATTAAAATGTGTAACAAATTTCAGTGTGTGGACTGATATGTATCTGCAGTAAATTGTAGTATGTTGCCATTCACTTTTATTTATGAAGACAGAAATAATAATTGTTCAGTCAAGTATCACGGGATTCATTGAAAGGAATGGATTTCAATCTTGGAATTATTTCAAGGGGGTGTTTTAAACTAAATTGTAACTGCCAAATTTAATTTCAATAGACATTTTCTCTGGCATCAATAATATTTTCTTTAAAATACAACTGGAGATTAATATCAAAAAGGTTTGCTATCACTGTATGAACTGTCAGAGCTATATTAATTGTAATAGGCATAGGCACACATATGCGTGTATATAAGTATATATATATGTGTGTGTGTGTGTGTGTGTGTGTGTATGAATGAATATTTGCTGACATCGCTCTTAAATAGACAAGCTTAATCAAGAGGGGAAGGTGCCATATACTTTATCCAATCCCAGAGCACTTCATAATTTGAAGCGGGGACTGGGACAGGCTTATGGAACATGAGAGCTCTGTGGTCAAATCCTGTCAGGCAGACATGGGAAGACGTAGCTGTTGTTCCCATGCCTAGGATGAATTTTTAATTGCTGCAATTGCTGCAATATTACACAGAAAAAAAAAAAAAAAAAAACGAAGCCCTAAGATCTCATTCTCCTGCCATTTTGAAGGAGTGCCCATTCGCAGTTCTTGGGAATATCAATCCATCAAAAAAAGGGTAGTTTTCTACAGAACCAGGCTAAAATGATTATAATCTGAAGGAGATTTTGTAATATTATATATTTTTTGTATTTAGTGTTTTTATCAATTAACTTAGATATTTCCCTCCTGTATCTTAACTGTCACGAATCACATTCTTTGTGAATTGTATTTGCTGGCATCATACCAGGCTTTTATGAAGCCTATCAGTATATTATATCTCTAAAATACAAATAGGTGTTGCAGCAGTCAGTGCTATAATGCCAAAATCTCTTCTGTTAGTCCAGTTTTACACACCTTTGTTCAACCTTTCAAGCCACATGCTGCTGTCAATGGGTGGGTATTGCAGATATTTGTTTTATCCTATTTGTTGAATAATCATCATCTCTGTTTAGTCCCTTCTATTTTTTTAAGGAACCTATACTATTTTTATATTAAGAAAATCATTACAAAAATATTCTTTTCTCAGTGAAAGACCTATATAACTAATTAAAAGGGTAAAGTCAGTAAAATTCTAAATGGATTGGAGAGATCTTGGTAGAAATGACTTAATAACTCTTAAAATGGGTCAATTATGACACATTTTATTAGTCTATTAGAGTCTTCCTGCAGTATTCTACAAATAAATATTCTATGTTCAATTCTGTAAAGTTCTGCAGAAGTTTCATTTGATGAAAAAAAATGAAATTTGGAAGTGGGATGGAAGAGGAAAGAAAACTGCTGACTAAGTTATACTTTATATTATAACAGTGATTCTTTATTGCTACCAAAAGGAATATAAACAAAGAGAAAAAGGAATATAAACAAAGAGAAAGTACAAAATCACTACTTCTATCTTTAAGTACTCAAAGACTGCTTTTTGTCCTTTTTTTCTTCCTTTTTTTTTTCTGTCTGCTTTAGGTAAATATTTTTACTTTGTGATATTGAAATGATTGCTAACACACAAATTTCCCACACTTTCAGTGCAGAGTTGAGTGCAGTGCTGAGTGTACTGCATACCATGTACAAGATAGAACTGATCTTGCTAATCTTGTTTCTTCAAAAAAAAAATAAAAATAAAAAATAAAAAATCCTGCCTACCTGGACGAAATGTGTATGTTTATCAAGTGTACTGACGTTCTTATATGGTGTCTATCATCTTGTCCCGAGTATATGGCTGCCAAGGCTTGATGAGTTTCATAGGCTTGTGATGATGCCAAAGTTTAAATATTATCTGCATCTTTAGACAGCATGCAGAAGTTAACAGCTTATGATCATAGGGAGGTATCATCATTTAGGTACATTTGTTCATGCCCTCTGAAATCATAAAATGAGAAGCTTGTTATAATCACTATATAGTGAGAAGGAAAAATATACAGTATTTATAAATTGAAAAGGTTTTTATCACAGCTGCCAGACTATTAGAAGCATACAAAACAATTATCTGAGGCATTGTGCATTTGAAATTCACATTTAACTCATCCAACCATTAGATTGCTGTGATAAATGACTAAGAAATCACAACAAAAGATGCAGAAACAAATTCATTTTTAATTGAGGTAAAATCAAAGCTCAAAACTGATTAAAAATAACCATATGAGCAACTTCTATTTAGTCAAATGGAATGAAAAAAAAAAAAGGTAAATCACATTCTATTTTCTTCAGTAATTTACCTGCATCTATCTATTGTGTGATCAAGTTGGTAACTGAGTGCATTACTTCCACTTGAAATGTGTGATGTGCAATAAACAAAGTAATATAAATACAATTTACCCTTAACTTTTGCAAATGTAGACATCTGTGTGAAATCTAAACATTTCATAGTGACTTAGAATGAGATGAATTTACGTGCAAAGGTTTATGCTGCTCACTTAGATTAATAAAACAGTAAAGAACAACAACAACAACCACAACAAACTCAAGATCAACTATGATCTATATGCAGTATCTCCACGAACTTTCCTGCAACATTATGCACTGATCCTCAAGTGAGAATATGAGTAGACCCATGCCATGGAACTCTGGTTTAAAATTCTGAAGAAAAATATTTGAGTGATAAAGAAGAGTTAAATCTCTTGTGTTGTCCTTACTACATGATGGTTTCTTATAAATAGAGATGATGACAGGCATTTTTTTTTTCTTCTTTAGTTTGAGAAGGTAGCTATCCTGTACCTTGAATAATTCGTGCAAAGTTTATAACAATGATGAAGTTGCGAGATCCAGTTATATTTTTTGATTTGTTAAATTGGAAAGGGTAAGAAATTCATGCTCTGGAAGTTGATCAGGTGCACTCATCTTGAACACTGAGCATGACAAGTATCTGAATATATGACATTTTACATTAAGGTTTGATTTATTACATTATTGAAGAGCATTTGAAATAATAACTTTTATGAAGATACTGAAAATCGGGCATTGTAAAAATGTTTCAGAATTCTTCAAATCATTGAATAGAAGAAAAAGCTCTTCCAAAAGACAGAAATATTAAACATGGAGTACAGTAACTAGAAGCCTATGTTTAAATAATTGCATTCTGGCAGAAAGTCTTTACAAACTACTGCAATTCTGAATTAAGCTTACTGCTAACAATAAAGCTATGCAGTGAAGATAGTAATGGGGCATGACATAATGTCCAAAGGCATGGAGAATGAGATCTTAACAATGAAGCTTTTGCATCTTCAGAAACTTGATCATGTTTGAATTTACTGTCCATAAAGAGATTTATTAAGATCTTTTTCATAGCAACCCCCAACCTGTAGAATTGTAAAGAAATGTACAAGGTAATGCTGCTTGAAAACTCATGTCGAAACAATTCAAATGTTTCAGTATGATGGAACAGCCTTTCGTATTTTCTAAATAAGTAGCAGGAGCAGTGCCTGTTGGTATGGGTCACTGGAAAATCTGTTATCACAGACAAACTGTTAGGGGTAAAGCCGGGAAGACACTGTGATATTTTAATTTCATTATATGTGGCAATAAGTTCTTGCTATTCAAATTCTATATGAATTATCCTTATTATGTTGTAGTTACTACCATTTAATTTGAACTGTAAGTCTTTAATTTAAAAAAAAAAAAAGGGGGGGGGTGGGTGGAAACGAAAGGGATAAAATTGCTGAAAAATCCCTATGTAATTCAGATAATGGGAGTAGTCTTGATCTTTTCCTTGACTCTGAAAATAAACTTCACTAATCATGCTCAGAAAATAACCACTGGGAATACAATTATGCTTCCCTGTTGGGACTTGGTGGAAGACATAAACAGTTGGAAGGACTCTCTCTAGGAGACAGAAACAGTTAGCGCATGGTTTTGTTTTAAATTATCTTCATAAAGGTGGTATCATGAAAAAGGTAGTATCTTGGCTCTTATAAGAGGAAAAATCAAGATAACAATGATAAAATCATCTCCTATCACTGTTACAAGTCAGAAACAGTATCTTAATGAAGCAAGTCGTCCAAACAGACAATACTTTTTCTTTTTGCTAAACATGCTTTATGACAGATCTAGATACTGATGAGATCTCAGAGGCACAGCATAGCCTAAAGACAATCAGATTTGTATCAGTCTTCATCTCTATAACAAAGGCTTATAGTCCTTTAATACCTGTGCAAAAGTAAGTGATTCTTTACATCCCTTCTTGTATCAAGTCAGTCTAAATGAATAAAGTTGTGATCAGGATTGCTGAAAGCATAAACGTCTGATAGTTGGCATGACTGTCATTATCAAAGTAGATGAACCTACAACTTTTCTTTAGGGCAGCAGCTGGCTTTCAGCTTTCCTCAACTTTCTCTCATGTGAGATATCAGGGTTTATTCACATCTGTGAAAATACCGCATACGAATTAGAGATCTTGCTGATGGTTAATTCCACTGAGAAAAACAGAAAAATCAATGGGAAATGAACATCAGGTTTGCTTAGGGAAGGCTGCTGTGTTGCACCCATGGCATAGAAAATAAATAGCTCTTTAGCCTGGAGATGTTGATCTGAAATTTTTGAGCAATTTCTCCCTCAGCATGCATTCATTCCCAATCCCACTCAAGGGCTGGCACCTGGAGCTGTTGCTAAGTGGTGTATCTGCCACATGGTGGAAACATAATATTGATTTTTAGGAAAATCAATTCCCAGTTTTACAAGATCAAAACCAGAAGATAGCAAAGAGAGAGCGGACTTTATTATATAATGATAATCATTATACTATACAGATTCTTGAAAGAGATGCATGGCTAAGAGACATCATATTGATTTACTAGTAATAATCTCTGCCTGTTACGGTTCTACCTGAGCTCCTTGAATCTCTCCATATAACATTATTGATCACAAGCAGTGAGTATCTTATCTGTAAATAAAGAATTCCATTCTATTTTTCAGATCTTTTTAAACTGGTGAAAATGTGGCAAAGCATAAAAGGATGGTAGATGTCACTGCAGAAGTTTATTGTTAAGAGAAAAAAAAAAAGGGGTTGCATTTTCTCAAAGACTGTCAAACTTGGAAATGTATCCTTTAGGCAACATTATTAAATAATCTGGCCTGACTCACTTCTGATGAATCACAGACTTTAATCAAAGGAATATAGTATTAAATTATTATATATCTTTACCTGGTAAATGTATTTCTCCTCACCTATTAAATAATGTCTTAAAGAATAGGTGAAATAAGAAAGGCTCTTAAATTGAAAAGAATGCACAAAATAATTTAAATGAGAAATATATGTCAGCCTAACATTATATATTGAAGTATACTTCTGATAATAATTTTATTAAAGTATTTATTATGCCACTTTTAAAATTCTTGTAACATGGTTAGTCCATTCAAGCAAAAACTGTAACCAGAATTACAAAATCAAGTTAAAAACATTTTAGCCAGTCCAGGGAAATCTTTTGAAATATGTTTAAATGTGTTTCTATGATAGTTTAACACTTCATTACTATAGTTTAAGACTTTTTTCATGTATAGAAGCAAAATAAACATATTTAGGCAACTGATATTCCTGCTCATGTGTATCCATCTAAATGTATTAAACAAAAATAATTTATTTTAAAAAGGTTTTACTTGATTATGAAATAAACCATCCCAATCCAAACGTCTCTGTTAAGATCATGATTCAAAGCTCACTGATTCATCTGAAATATTCTTATAGTCTGAAATATAAAATCAGATCAGTGACTGTAGTGTATTTTGAATTTCTTGGGTGAAAGGAGCCATCTGATCACAAACTACAGTCATTTTGTTATCATATAGACTTATTCTTGCTTTTTTGCACCCCCTTACAGTAAAATACTGTAAAATATCACTTATTATACTGCAAAATATCACTATTATCTCTCTCTCTCTTTTTTTTTCTGATACGCATCAACAAAAATAAATGAGAGGAAAAAGGAAGTGTACAAAATCATTCACTTTGTAAGCATTTGTGATTTTGATACAATATGGAGAGTGACAGTAGCAATATTTTAAAAGTGTTATTTTTTCCCTCTTGAATCCTAGTAATATGATATTTAGTATTAGAGAATTCTAAACAGCAGTTTACACTGTATTGAGACTGAGTAAAAGTCCCCATGCTTTATTCAAATAATGCACAGTAAGTAATGTCAGAATTATCCATGTATTTTACAGTTGCTACTCAATTCCAACATATCTATCTCCGAGTTGATTTAATTTTCTCTTTAAGTAACTTGTAGCTATCCCTGAGAGAATGATGATTTGGGTCAGAGGATTTGGTATGTTCTGTGAAAGATTTTGCTGGTCTTGTGTCAGATGCATCTTATGTTGCTAAATAACTTTTTGCAATCTCTGGTCTTATATTTTCTCTTGCTTATAAGTTTGACAACCATTTTGTGAAGACACTGATAAAATTCATAAAGGCAGACCAGCTAACACATTGCAAAATTAGTTTGGCAGTTTAGCTTGTGGTAATTAGGCATCACCACAAGGCATAGTGGAAATGTTGTCACCCAAAAGCTATATCGTCATGACTAGTCCTGAAGTGTTCAACAATTTGGATTTTTCTCACTCCCCCCACCCTTATTGATAGTTACGAGATGAAGAGGAATTGACATCCTTGGTTACAAACTCCACTGTCTGAGTAATAGGCAGTCTTATGATTTTAGCCATGTTTGTGACTATCTATCTGGCTTGTTTAAGGCAAGACATTCCTTCTTTCTCTTTTTTTTTTTCCTTAATTGTTGGTTTATCTTCGCTAGAAAGTTGCTTCAACCTCAAAGGGTGTATGAAATAAGTAAGTTTGTAGCCTCTTGATACCAACAGAATAAATAAATCAATGAGTCTTTAGGACCTTATCTTCTATGTTTTGATTTATAAGGTGTTTTTTTTTTTCTTTTCAAAGTCATACAACTTGATGGGGAGTGGAAAATATTTGACTGATGATAGCGACTTCTGCTCTTACCAAATAATTTATGTGTCGAGTGACTGCAGAATAATCTTTCTTTTAACTGTATCTTTACTGGCAGCTGCAGATTTTGTCTGTGATCACCTTTACAAATAAATTAACCAGCCCATCTGAGACAAATTCTGAAATGTAGGAAGTTTCCTAGATTTTTTTGGTTTTATTTTTATTTTTTTCAGGAAAATAAAGAGCCTAATATTTCATTGGGAAACAAAGGATGATATGGGAGGTATCTAGCAGAAATTCTTAGGCTCAGATCCTAAAATGTACCTATATCGGCTGCACATGGAAGTTAAAAAAGTGAGTATTTCATTGGAGTGGGGATGATGAAGATCTGATCTTGCAGCAAATTAGCTTTATGTCAAGTGAAGTAAAAGGCTCTGAGGTGGGAACTGGCCTTTGTA
The DNA here is from genome assembly GCF_000705375.1 of Tinamus guttatus. The sequence goes on from NW_010583630.1 coordinate 259,329, forward strand.
CTCACTGGGTGTATTATAGTTCCATCAAGCCCTTCTTTCTGGCTGCATAGGAGGCCAAGTTCCTTTGACTTCATCTGATTAAATTTAAGAGAATATCCGGGGCAATTGATACTAGTGTGTGATAAAAGTGAAAACAGGTCTCCCGCATGGGCTTTTCACTAAGAAATCATATGGTTGTATCTTACCTTCCATGCATGAATTTGGGAAGTGGCATATGCTCAGGCTCAGGAGCTGTGAAGCCATTACAATTTCCACAATATCAATAGGATCTCTAGGAGCATCTGCCTAAGAAGCATATAGAAGAAAAATCCTGGCCCTGAAGGTAAAAATGATACCAGTTATAGCTAGTGCACCATGCAGAAGTGCAGGAGTTTACTCCACGTAGCTGTTGATGGTAGCTACATAGATCTTACAGAAGTGGGTTTCACCTGAAGCAGAGGAAGGAAGAACGTGATAACACAAGTCTTCTGGAGGTGAGTCATTTTTCATAGTTTGAGATTGCCCAGCACAGCTGAGACTCTGACACCTGCACCATTAGCACTACCTTTTTGTATATGTGTGCATTGAAAACTTAACAGTGCAAGAAAACTAAGCAAGGATGCAAGTGTTGCAGAAAGTGTTCAATCCCTTTGATAGTCCAAGAGACAGCTCTTCAGAAAAAAAACCATTTTCCTATTGTTCTCAGTAGAAATATGACAACTCACTTTAGCTAAAGACCTTCCCCATTTCCCTCCATTTTTTCTCCTTAATTTCTTTGAAAAATAGAGAATTAACCAAACAACACAGGAAGATGGATGCCTCATAACAAAATGCCTTGGAGACTTATATATGCAACCATCAGCCAAAACACTATACTGCACATGAACACCCTCAATTTTTGCATTTATCGCTCCAAAAGCACATTTCTTGCAGGGTACTTTAGGACAGGATCTTGCCTAAGTCTTGTGAAAATAGTTGCTGTAATCATTATTTATAAGTCACAAAGTTAATCAGCTTTCAACCTCAACCTGTATTAGATGCTCATTTTTCCATGAAAGCTTTAGAAGGAAAAATAAATAAAAGAAAAAGGGAAAAAAAAGTATTAACTGATTTTTTTTGAGTGTCAGTTTACATCTGAAGGATTATTAATGATATCTATCTGACCTAATTGAAAGATGAAAGCCTTAAAAGACTTCATAGGTGAGCAAATTTACCAATTTACAAATTTACCAGCCAAATTCACCAGAACTCCATTTGTGGAAAGCAGGCAAATGATGATTCTTGGGTAAGAAGGACTTAGCACATTTTCTAGAGCAGCTTCAACTTCTTCGGATCCTGAAACCAGCTTTCTTTTGGATCAGAATAATTTTTCCTTACAGGCTATTAGCTAAATCTAATTTTGGCTTAGGAAGCTGCAATTCCATCAAACTGTGCTTAATTTAACTCCCAGTAAAGGTACCTTTTACAGGATACACTACGGCAATTGCATCTGGAGGTTCAGGCAGAGAATTTTCCTGGGTATTGATAACTCACCAACTATACTGCTGTCATAACCAGCTTTATAACTGTGCCTTACATGGTCATAGTCTGTGCCAATTAGCATTCTTCCAAGCAATTTATAGGAATAATTGAAGACTTAATGTAGAGGTAGAACCCTTCCCCAATTACATCATTGTCATGAGGTTCTGGAAGAAAGAGTATGGTCACAGGCTGTCCCTGGCTCAACAGCTTCAGGATCAGAGACAATCTCAGCATCTCAGGCATGTTTAATTTTGGAGTAGCTGCAGCATAATACAGAACTCACTCTCTGATGCTAAAGTACTAAGGGAGAAAAGGATCCAGAAGAGCCACACAGAGAAGAGTGTAAAGCCTCAGTTACCTTAGCAACCCAAGATGGAAAGCTGAGCAGAACGAGCTCAGAAATTTCTCTCCTCTGTAGTCTTGATACACTATGACTTTCAAGTGGTAGTATCTGTTTTGGTGCCAAAGTCCAAAGTCACCTACTGAATGGCTGAACATACTGCACCAAGAGTTCTACTCAAAGTTTCCATCTTTTCTTTCAAGAAACAGAGAAAGGCATACAGTTTTCTATCAATTCAGAAGGACTAGTAAGAGTAACATTGGAGAAAATCTGTTTTCTTTCATGTTCAGCTAAAGACAGTATAGAATCCCATTTCACAAGAACCAAGGAAATCTCACTGCATAGAAACAATGAGTTATGATAGAAAGAGGGACTGTTACACTGGACTATTGTGCAACTGAGCATGCAGAATTAATAGGAACAAAAAGAAAGATTAGAAAAGGATGTGTGACTAAACGATAAATGTGAAATGTTGAACTAATCCTGGAAATGGGGATTAGAGCTCCAGCTACCCTCTTTTCCAGTTATTACCAGACAATAAGACTGAAGTGATCTTACTTTCTTAATAAGCCTTTTTAAAGCAAAGATATTGGCTAAGTTGTGGTAGGTTGACACAAATACCTGCCTCAGTAATCTGTAATGTTCAGTGTATGCTTAAATTCTTCTGTCTTATTTGCTGTCATTTGCTTATACTTTGCTTTTAAACTCCTTGGGTTTGTAAAGAAGAAACTGGAACAAAGTTATCCTGGAGCCAAAACTATGGCTATTAAATGCTGGATGATGATGATAATGCTAATAATAAAAGTATCATTTGATTAATTATACCATTCTTTTCATTTGCATGGAGCAGGCTTACATTTCCTTCTGCATTTTAATAATACAGTAATGGTTATTGTAATGAACTCATTAAATCTAAGAGTCAATATTAATGGACTATGAGAAAGATCTTTATGAACTTCTTTGGCAGACTGCAAATAGTGGATTAATATAAACTACAAAATGAGTCAATTGGTTGTATAGTTATGAGTAATCAATTTATATTACTAAATTTGCCTTAAGTTAGAAACAAACATTTTAAAATACTGGATCCCTATTAGATGTAAATCAATAAAGGAAGGTCAGTCTAAACCAACTGCAGTTTTGGACCTGTGTTTTAGCAAAGGAAATGTTGTTTATATTGACAAAAACATTGCCAATACTAAATCACCAGGCAGGCCTCAGAATATAATGGTACTAAGTTTTTATAATGTGATTTTAATGGATATCTGTATATTTGAATTTGTATAAATGTGTATGTATGTAATAAATTCATGAAATTTTAATGATTTTAATTTTTGCCAATGTATCCACTAATACTTAAAATTTTTCAACTCAGGTGCCATTTCCAAGATTTCCTCCAGGCTGCAAGAGTTAAACACTTCCTTTACTATTCTAAATTACAACTGAGTTAATTTGGTAGTGCAATTTCTTCTGTTTAATAACTTGCAACAAAAATTATGAGCACTGTAGCAAAATTGGGAAAGCTGACAGTATTACAGGAATTCAGTTATAAAAATCCAAGCAAAAATGAACCACAAACACCAATGATATCCTACCACATAAATGTTTTATTAAAAAGGGGAAGGCATCATAAAGTAGCTTTAGTCTTTCACCATTAGATCCTTAGCTGAGACATCCAGGTATAACAAAATGAGACTCTCTCTACAGCAGAGCTGGACAATGACGAAAACACTGCAGAACCACATAATCTAACTGAATTTCATTTTCTTAGCAGTGGTAAAGGTTTCTGATTCCTGGTTTATTTATTTACCTGTTAATGTATAGTCACCATGTGAGAGCTTTACCTAGGCCATTTTACTGACTTTTTTCTATCTGAAGTCTTTCACATGCAATAGAAATTGACCTTATCTCCGCCTTTGAGCGTGCACTTATAGGACTTAATTCCTCTTACCAGGTGCTTATTTCCATGTAAATTGTAGGAACTTAACAAACATCCTTGAAACTTAAATCCCTTTGTTGGGTTTAGCTGAAAGTTAGACAGTAAGTTAAAAGGTAGATGGAAAGATGGATACAAAGCCCCATATACCAGTAAGAGAAAATAAATATTGTTTCCTTAGAAAGTGAGGAAAAAAAGACAAATGCCTCAAATAATAGTATATAAAATAAAGTTCATAGAATCATAGAATGCTTAAGGTTGGAAGGGATCTCTAGAGGTCATCTAGTCCAACCCCCTGCACAC
>NW_010583630.1:270023-300473 GCF_000705375.1 Tinamus guttatus
TTCCCTCCTTCCTTCCTTCCTTCCTTCCTTCCTTCCTTCCTTCCTTCCTTCCTTCCTTCTCAGTGCACTCAACTTTAACTTTAATGGATTCCAATAGTGAAGGGTAATGGAATTTGGACTCTGAACTACCTTAACTCAGACATGTATCCTCAATCATGAGAATAAATGAATAAATTTGTCATTTCATTCTCTCCAGTGTTTTTTTTTTTCCTTTCATTCAATTGAAATCAACATATAAAATATGCAGGCATGTGTTTTACAGTGGGTTAGTTGTGAAGTAGGAAATATGCACTTCAGTAAAACAGTGGAAACAAATGAAATTTGTGATTGATATTCATCCTGGCTAAATCTGAACAGATAACAGGACAACAGTTGCAAATGTATTTAAGAAGGGATATAAAACTTGGAATAAGAACAAATGGTAAAATTAGAGACTCTGTCTTTTTTAAGGCTTATTATTCCCTTCATTTGCCTTCCCTTCCCACCTCCCTGTGAATTTTCCTGAGACGCTTGTGCAATATGAAATTGCTGCTAGTGCTGAGAAACAACTGGGTGTCTTTTCTACAGGGCATTAAGTAACTATCACGATGAAGTTCTTCAAACAGAAAGGAGAAAAAAAAAAAAACCCAAGCTTTTCATACTGCCACAAATCAGTGAAATGACTAAGGACTGTTTTCATAGGGCTAACCCACCTTATTTCCAGAGAACCTCAGGAACAGTTGGAACTCCACCCACGCCACCACAAGAAAGCAACAAAGGATCACACACTTCAGGGTTCACAGGGGTCCAAGAAATCAAAGAGCCTTTAGTTACTGTCATTCATCTATGCTCGTACGGTTTTATTTTTGATAGTTTCCAGGGAGTAGATGAAATCACTTTGTTCCTTTTCCTGACCCAGTTATGATTGATGAGTACATAGATTGAGAACTTCCTGCCATGAAGTCCAATGAAAAGAAACATTTGTCTTAAACAGAAAATATATTTTTTGTTTCAGTGTCTGTAAAAAAGATCCTTTTCTCACAGCCATTCCTTTTCATTGCCAAAATAAGATTGAAAATGAGATGACATACATAAAATTCTTTCTTTGACTTTTATTGTGCTTGACAAGAACATTTTCTCTTTGTCATAATGAGAATATCTTTTACATTCAAATATCTGCAAATAACCAATATTTCAATGGTAGTCCTGTAAAATTTAAGAAGGAGAGGAGAGGAGAGGAGAGGAGAGGAGAGGAGAGGAGAGGAGAGGGAAACCTAAAATCCCCAAATGCATTTTGGATATTGAAGCATCTTTTGTTTTATTTAATTTTCTTTGTGAAAGAGAGCTATTTGCAACAGATGGCCGCCGTTTTTATTCACTTGCTCAAATACCATCCTCCCAGCAAATAAAATAAAATTGCAATTGTGGACACTTAATATTCATCTTAAAATATTTATTTTCTCACTATCTAAGCAACCTTACTATCTAGCAGTCACAATCTTATCCATGTTTCTGACTTGTATGATTTCAGTGCAGCTACTTTGGCACCCATACTGTCACCTGTAAACTACCAAAGACTGTGTGTCTGCCATTTTAAGAGTAATAGATATCTACAAATCCCACCTTCCCTGGTAACATATTTCTTGGAAGAATCCCATGGACATGTGACAGCACCTCAAGACTAGATGAGTGTGACTGTGGCAGCTGGACTAGCTATAATTCATCCAAACACTTGGTCTTGCTGTGCAGGTAGGTCTCTACCCAAGTCTAGCCAAGGGCTGTGTGATCTCAAGTACTCCTCACCATGTAAACCTTCTTAAATCTGAACCATGGGTGGATCTGCACATCATGCAGACAGATAGTGTTTGGATGGGTTCATTGACCTGAATTTACATTTGAAAAATAATAGCATAAATGTGGTCTTACAGGGCCAGAAGTTCCTTGTTTTCGCAGGATCAAAGCTTAGTCCACAAGCAATGTACAGGACCTAATGGTGCAACTCTTAAGGCAAGGGTGCTATCCTTGCCTTCATTTATGGTGCTAGTGACCAGACTGTATTGTATTTCTGATAAGCAGGATTTAATCCTAGGAGCAGAAGAACGCAAGAAGGAAAATGATGACAAGAATAAGAGAGAACAGCACATTCTGCCTCTAAATTATCAGACAAGAATTCTGATTCCAGTTCTTTACCGTCCTCTCTTTCTCCCTCAGGGGAGATGATTTTCTCCACAGCAAAACTGCTCAAGGTAGATTTGACACATTTGAGTTTAAATTAAACTCTATTTCAAATAAAGTTATAAGTTTGGAACAATGTTCAAGGGATATGGAACAAAAAGTCAATGGCACAATGACAGATCAAGACTTTTCTTCAGAATAATAGTTTGAAAACTTGAACTTTGGAATTTTTCAAGATAATGTACAAATTGATTTTAAATCAAAATGTATGAAAAGTTTTGTAAAACCTACATACATTTGCCTTTGGAGTATTAGCAGCTATTTTTTTTTCTAAAGAGGGCATAGCTGTTTTAGCTTTGCTGTTTATGTTTACCCTAGCTGAGATTTTCCCTCAGATTTGATTTCCAGTTCTCTACTGTGTCCTTAGATTTTGTTTCAGTAAATATGATTTATATTATTTTCAGATGTGTCTAAAAAGAATTTACAAATTTAAGAACATAGTGTATGAAACAACTCACTTAATGTCTCTAACCCCACACCGTCTCTCAGACGAAAAGAAGAAAAATTAGAAAAAAAAAAGAGTTTTACTTTAAAAAAGCATTATTGATCTTGCATCCCTGCATATTTGCAGATTTCTAACATGATATAACTCTGCCTAGATGCTCCTCTTTTTCTGCTTAACTCTAGCAGCCCAAGCAAGTTCAGAATTGCTTATCTCCTATCTATGATCTGTTGTCATCAGATATAGATGGAAAATCAGCCAACCTTCTCAAAGACCACCACAAAAGCTAGAAAAGTTGCATTTGATTAGGACTAAAAACCCTCTTGGCTTCAGTGATGCATTTCTGGTAGTGCCTGCCATCATAATCATAGTGTGATGGCTACGACTGTCAAAATCAGATCTTGTTTCCTGGAATATTTGTTTATTTATATTGGAGAAAATATAAAACATTTGCAAGAGAGAAGAAATTAAACCAGTTAAGTCTTCTTTCTAAAAATCTTCTACTTATTGTTAAGCTATAATACGGAATGTAAGAGACCAGAAGGGATAGGGCCTTAGTGGACTAATACTAATTATGTCATATCAGTTACCCATATTTTCAATGGATAGGTAAATGGCTAATTTATGCAAACAGGATTTCGTCTCTTCATCAACCTTCTAAGTGTTTACTTCTCTTCTTAGACTATACACAAAATTTAGGCTGTCATCTTTTGCAGACTGCTTTCTCAGACTAAAAAATTACAATTCTGTCTTCAAAATTAACTTAATCACAAAGGAAAAATAGGCTATCCCTACACTGCAGCTTTACTTTGCTAAGCATGAACAGAGATGATGGAATAAATTTCAGAATACAAAGCATAGATTAGCTCAGACCCCAGGCTATTCACTTGGGAGAATATGTAGGTCTGTGGTGCCATGTGTACTGGAATCTGTTCCATCACAGAGAAGTTTTTTAATGTTTTGCATTGAGAGGAAAAATGCCTGATTTTTATCTGTGAATTCTATATACAGATATCAAAAAAACCTTTATTTTTTCTTTCTGCCTGAACAACTGTAGTATCTTCTGATGTATTAGACGTTTGCTATTATGCCTTTCTAGATTATTTTTAACACTACGGATTTTTAAACTGCACTCTTTAAATAAACGCTAGCTGAAATATGCCCGCTATTTTTTTCTATACTTAACTCTCTGTGATGTTTATTTGGTTATCTAGAAGTGTTTAATGTGTTCTTTTTAAAAATTAAAGTCTTCTATATGATATATTACTTGATTACTAGATTTATCTCTTGAAGTTATAGAAGTAATTGTTTTGGAACTAAACAAAAACAAAATGGGAACAAGCAATCCAAGGGCTTACTTCATTATGTAATGGTACCTTATTCTAGACAGTAAGAAACTTCTCAACTGTAAATTGCTGCATTTCCCACTTGCAAATCATCCCCTGCAATAATAGTAAGAATAATGACATGATCAATCCAATAGGAAACTTTGAACAAATACAGCTGTGATAAATATATCAAACCTCACTAAACTTATCCAAGCCTTTAATGATATGTGGCATCACTGGACTCCCTATATCACAGTGCATGTTGTGCCTTCACTGGGGTCTGCGGGAGTTTGTTTCATAGAGACAACCTACAAGGAAGGTACGCCACAGCTATCCAACTCCACAGGCATCTAAAGAAAAGAACGGCAGCTCATTATTTTTCTCTTGCCCACTTACTGTACTGACTGGGGAGTAAGGGGATAGTAAAATGTTGCTGGCAGACATCAGCAGGAGCTCTTCTCCACTTAGCCGACCTCCCCTACCACTCAGAGAACTGGAGATCCACCCACTAGTGAGCACCATGAAGTAATAAACAAGCATATATATAAGTTTATCTTTTCTTATTTGCAAGATGAGGAGAAAAAATATAAGAAACTTACTCCCTCAAGTCAAAGACACTTTATGCCTAAGAAAAAGCCATGACATGCAACAAAAAACATAGAGAAGAGAGCATTTTTTATTCGTGTTTACAACTGTACTACTTTAGTGCTCTGATTCCCAATTTTGTAACTAGGATTCTTCATCAGAGTCAATAATTGTGAATTCAAAATGATAAAAGGTGAAAAGTTAGGACAAAAGCATGTATCAAGCATACATAGCAACATAAAACTTATTAAATTAACTACAAAAATTTCCTCTATTTTCTCCATACCTAATGGAACTTCCCCCTTTAGTTTCATACAGTAAAGACAGAGTCATTAATATACATCTCTATGGAGTTATAAGGAGACTATGAGAGATGCTATACTGTTATGCAGATGGCCCTTGGTCTAAGAGGCTTGAATAAAGTACCATTTTGCTCCTAATTAACGCTAAAATGATGATGCCAATTGCTTTGCTGTGTTTGAAACCTTCTGTTCTCATATGTTTTGATGAGTTGTTTATTCACAAAAAAAAATACTTGGGTTTTGTTGGCCTCAAAGCAGCACTCAGAAGATACTGAAGTTGGCAGAATTAGCTTACACCCACTTGTCAGGCTAGCAGAATGCATTAACAAACTTCAGGAAGTGCTCCCTTAGACTATCATTGATTGAAGGGTAAAGTCTATGACTGTAGCCTGCAAATATTTCCTGGCAGTAATTCAATATAGCTGGAGATCACTGTTCTGTAATGAACTGCAACTCTAACTTCTGTTAAACCAAGCTAGCACCCAAGTTCGTTACAGAAGTCTTTAGAAATAAGGATACCATGATCCTTACTCAACTCTTCAAAAGATTAGTAGTAAATTAAATGCTGGCACACAAAGTAAATTAGAACATCAAACGATACTGGAATAATAAACTTTAAACTGTGTACCAAATTATGTTCAGCTCGCAAAAGGCAAGATATGTAAATTAAGCCCAACACACCAGGCAACCACTGTGCATATAACTGTGTGAAATGTAATGGGAGGTGCATATATTTATAGTCGTTTTGAAGTTATTTGACTGATTCCTGCGTAGGTAGCCTCCAGGAGTACATTAAGGCAATTGTTGACATATGGTTTAATCCTGCATTTGCAAACATATACTGTGCAACCACATTAAAACAACAACAACAACAGCTCACATATGTTTATTTACTGATCAGGTGCTTGGGAGAAAACTGTTTTTTTCCTGGATGTTACTTCATCTAAATTAGAAGATGCTCAGAAACATTCACAGTTACTTTCACTCTCTCTAAAGCTTCCTACTGCTTATTGTGCTCCCTGCACGTGAGAAAAATGTGAGTGGGTTTTTAAGACCTAGTGCATGAATTACACGAATATATATATATATTTATAAATATAATTAATGCACCAGGTCTCTCTCTATATATATAGGAAATAAAAAGTTTTCCTTTGCTGTATGATAAAACTACCAATACCTCCTCTCCCCCAGATAGCTTGGTGCTGTGGTAAATGAGATATATGAAGTATGTGGTTGAGTTGTGATCTGATAGACTACAGTCACAGTCACAGCAGGTTTGGAAGATAGAGTTCTATTTTCAAGACAGGCAGCCAAGAAACACAATCCTTGAGAAATATCTAAATCAAGATCCAGAAAGGTGTATTTCAGCAGACATCTTGGTACAGGGATGCCTAAGAATAATCACTGAATTGCCGATATAGTTGTCCAAGCTGTCAGACAGTAGGTCTGCAAATGAGGTGTGACTTGTGGTACTCTGTCCATTCTGAGGAGTAAGTGATGTCCATGAGTCCTGGACTGAGCATCTCACTCTGTACATCCTAAAAAAAGATTAGTGTTCATTGAAATATGGGCATAGTCAAAAGAAGAGGAAAGCATATGCAGTTCTTCTCTATTCCAGGTGAATGCTTTCACCTTTAAACAAGCAAAGAGTGCAATCTACCTTTTGCATGCTTTCTCTCTGGCCTCATGATTCCTTTCCTGACAGAACAGCATCCTATTTTCAAATGCAAAGGTTAACAGCTCAGTGTACTTGCTGTGATTAGGGTTCATTCCTTTAGAGTCTAAGCAAATTTAAAATTCTACATTGCCAAGCTGAATTATTTTACCAATAGGCTAGCATAAGCAGTATGGTTTTTCACCTCTGGAAATATTTTTGAATAAAATCAGTAGCATTGGTATATATTAGGCTAAACCTTGAGGACGCCTGTACTATTGTCTTGCTAGGTGACTGATCACAATTAGATAGCACGCTTCTAAGTTCTGTCATAACTGAAACACTGCTGGGCATGTTAAAGGAGCATTTTTAAGTTCCTAACAAATATTCATGTGAAAATTGAGAGGCCCACAGTGGATTCATGAGCAGGTTTTTATGATCCCTAGAGATCTTAAGCCTCTATATTCTTGCTCACATCTGATAATACTTCTTTTCTGTTCATGTCTTCTGTTCCTAACACTATGCTGAATTTAATGGAATTATCAAGAATGAGAAGCACCAGATTAACTTCTTTTTTACATTGTTGTTGGGGAAAAATATAGTTGGAAAATATGCTGTACTGAATGGTAAAAACATGCCCTAGGGAAATACCAGAGTGCCTTCTCAGAAGAGTAATATTCAAGAACAAATGCACGATATGAATACATGCAAAACATGAAGTATGAAGTTTAAACCTTCCCATTTAAGAAGGTTTACCTGTCTCTGAATTTGCATTCAGATTTATGCATTACAAACACTATAATTAGTTTTTGACTTGAATTGCCTGCAAAGACTAAGGTAGAAAGTGATATTAAAAAAAAAAAAGAGCATCTTAAATCCCTGTTTGTTAGTAATGTTTTATTACACTGCATATATTATTTATATAAAGGATTAAAAAATGTATTAAAGCAGAAATGCCTTCTTAATAGCTATTGCCTTTTGAGCACTGCCCTGCATTAGTACAATCGATTTTCACATCATTTTCATGCTCCTGCAGTATGTCTACCCTATTTTAAATGCACGGATTTGCTGTAAGGATAGGATATTGTTGCCATCCATAAGACAGCAGCTAGATTTATGGGAGCTCTGAAATCAGTTTAAAAACTCCTCAAGTCTCTTCCCAGTGTGATCATTTTCCTCCTGGGTCCAAGATCTCTTTAACTGTTCTAGGGCTGTGTCTTGAATCTGGAAGAGTTTGCCATGATGTTGCCACACAGTAACTCATCCATCACTCACGGTATGTTCTGTGAGTACTGATTGCACAATATCATTTTCTCCATGTATTGGGGATGCTTCACTTGTCAGAGGGCTTTGAAAGTAGTCAGCTTTCATCAGTGGATCCTGACAACATGGAAAGAATGAGTCACCTGAAGGAAGCATAGGGCATAGCATTTCAGAAGTCATATCTGAAGACTGATTATTCGATGTCCTTGACACCCTGCCAAAGGCTAGATACACCAAGCATTTGGGAAGTAATGGAGCCTACAAATCACTGGTTGCCTCCAGTCCCACTCACGCCACAAGAGGATAGCACGCTTGACTTCAGTTCAGTTTTTATTACATGTTGTAAACTTTTGACTGTTCTGATATGTGTTGTCATTGATGTGTCAAGCTTGGGCCCTGACAGGGTGTCTGACCTGATAGAGATCAAAAGTGCTCTGTTAAAGCTTTAAAAAAAGAAAATAAAATGAATTAAAGGAATACTGTTTTGGGATTTCTCTTAATCAAACACAATCAATCAGCAATCATGCAATATGAAATTAAAATACAGGAGTGGTTTTAGCACATAGCAACGCTCCTAAGTTAGATGAGTCAGTGTAAGAAGGGAATCCTGAAATGTCCTCAGAAGTTTGATCCATATGCTGTGATGTTCCCTGCCTTGTTAACGAAGTCTTTGTCCTGATGCATTTACTGCTATATGTTGTTTCAGTATTTTTTTTAAAATAAAAACTAGTTTTAAAAGTGCATTTGACATGAAGAGATTCACCAAAAGGCTTGGTGGAAGATAATCACTTGACACTACTTTAAAATCTTTTACAGTGTATCAGAATGCTATAGTTTAAGGCTAATCTTCCTCTCTCACATTATCAATACTAGCAGTAAGCTTGCCCTGTTAAGTGGAAATCTGCTATCAAGTTGTTAGCATTTTTCCCTTACCCATTAAAAAAAAAAAAAAAGTCTGTAAAAGCTAGAAGGGGCAACAATGACAGAGCCATCATAGACATTTTAAATTCTAATCAAAGAAGGAAAAGGCAAATAGAACAGCATTGCCTCAAAGCAAACTTTTACATTTTAATTGTGGATCTTTGGATGTAGGATGCCCACTCATAGATGTAAACATGTTGCCATTCAGAAAGTGGCACCTGTTGAAGAACATTCATAAACAGCACCATTCCCTTGTTGTGTGGCAGAGTTCTGCCAAGGCAAATAAAGCATAATGATGCAGCTAACATATGAACCAAATGAGCACATGTAAAAATGCCCGTGCACGAAGGGATACAAAGCCCTTGTAATGTAGACAGCTGAATGTGCAAGATGTAAAACAGCGTGATTTTTATGTCTTTTTAAAAAATATCTAGCATCAATATATATATTTTCTAGAACAGTCAAAGTGTTCCAAAACTTATGGGTTTTTATTTATTTATTTATTTATAGAATAACACTGATATAAAATATTTTTAAAAGCTTCTATAATTTCTGCACTATCACAACCATTAACCTTTAGAACCATTTAGAAGGAAACCTTTAGATATTATTTAGCTAACTGGCATTTATAAATCTTTGCAACTATTTAACAATTGAATCAGTATTTATAACTCTCTTGTCAGATGCAGACAAATAACTTACTCTAATACATAGGAAGGGAAATAATATTTCACAGATTAAATAAAGCTCTTTAAAATCGCAGATCCTTTTGATCCTGACACAGTATAATGCTCTCAGACACAACAGAATAGTCCTATGAGCCAGTTATTCATATTTCTATAGACTGCAGAAGTTATAAATTGCTGAGATGGAAATCATTTCCTAATAGTGGCTCTATCTTTTGATAAAAAAGTGAAGAACTCAACTATTTTTAGTATTTATTTGTTATAAGCATAGTTCATCAAGTGATGATAAAAATTTCCAGTAGTAGTCATTTTATAGACTGATAAACAATTTTGTCAATATGACATAGACCAGACACCTTCCAAAGTTCTATTGTTCATTTCAGTGCAATGACAGCATAGTCTGAAATCACATAAATGAAAGAACTTCAACTAAATTCTTTGGATCAGCACACTATAACATCACAGATTTTGAAAAAATTCTCTAATTTCTAGCCTAGATTTTCTTCAGCTTAATTTCCTTAGTTTCACATTTTTGTCCTTTCTGACAGCTTACCTCCACCTGCTTTGTTAATTACACCCTTTCAATATTTGTAATGAAACAAATTCTTGACATAGGTAATTAAGAAGTATGGATCAAATTAAAATAAAAGATAATGAAACATTAAAAAATTACACTAATAAGAAAAGATTGCTGTGTAATTTTGCAATTGATTTGTCATGGCATCCTAATTTCTTCAAGCAATTACAAAGTCAAAACATTAAAGAAAGTACAAGGACTAGAACTAATGTAACATTAGAATAAATCAGCATGTAAATTTCCATCAAATTAGATAACAACAATGAAATCAAGCAACAATCTCAATAAAACAAAATTATTATTAATAAACAAAATTTTTACATGTGCTAAAACATATGGAATATTGTCCACAGGAAGTAGCATAGTGCTTAGTGTGAATATCTTTTCAAAACAGAGTTACGAAATAAGGGTAGAGTAAAAATGTCAGGTGAGAAGTGACATATAGCCCACTCAGTTTGTACTGCAGCATTTGTATTCATTCACCAAATCACAGAATGACTGAGATCAGAAAGTAGCAATGCTGCTATCACCTATCACTTCCTCTTGGTATTGCTGTGTGGCTCAGGCTCTGCTGGCTCAAATGCTTCATTTGCTCTCATTCCCTCACTTGCTACCAGGGCACAAACCCTATTCTGTAGCTGCTGCTCTGTGGGCGGAGCAGGACTAGTCATCCTGGTGCCAGAAGTCATGAGTTTTCAGCCTTTGCCATCATGGAAGACTCCCTTTTCCAACCTGATGGGCACAGACTCTGCCTGTCCTTTGGTACCAGTGGGAGTTCTGAGTCTTACCTTCTGTTCCTGTAGCTCCTCCACCTGGAGACACAGATTGTCCTCCAGAGTAACTCCTGCAGGTTCTTGTTGTCCAAGAAATAATGAGGGGAAAGTTTACTCAGGCACTGTCTCATTGAGCATTCACAACATACCGGGCTAATCTTTTCAGGCAGAAGGTCCCCACACATCCAGAAATAATGTACGGCAACTCTTTCATCTGCACAGTAACTATTTTGCAATTTATAGAGGAAAGATCAATTGCAGGCATCCTAATGAATAACTTGCAGACAACAGATGCAAAAAGAAATGAGGATAGGGAAAGGTTCTGGCCCTAAGCCAAAGAGAATCCAGTCAACTGCTGGTATGGATGCCTCCTGAGAGCTTGGATGTATAGGAAAACAGAGCAGAACAGTATTGCTTTCCAGGGAAACAGTGGGAACTCTTTGACCTATTCCTGTTTGAGGTGGTGAGGATCTTGGCTTGGTTGGGCTGATGAGAAAAAGAATGCTCTGTAATTTGGGATTGATTTATGTCTAGTATTGATGCAGTTGAGCAATGGTGCTACGTGTCTAGATAACATAACATGGATTGCCTATCACATTTGCGTATGTGATACTCTTTGATTAATCTTTATCTATTCCATAAAGAAAAAAAGCTTTACAGAAATTCATTTTAATGCACTAATTCTACTTTGGTTGTTACATTTCATTAGCGAGCAAGGAGTAACCTGTAGACTAGAAAGCTATTGACTGAGAGGACTTGAGAGGACTTGTTTTTCTACGAGAAGCTTTGAAACTCAGGGAAGAATAAAGTTTATTTATTTATTTATTTGGTTGTTTTAATAACTGTTAAACATACTATGATCATGTAGATCTCTGGATAAATGAAAAAAAAAAAACATGGAATTCCTGAAGACCTTCACATTAACTGCAGGCAGCCTATTTCCAGCTTTACTGTTCTTATTGTATGGACTCTTCCCTTGATACCTAAGGGATACCTCTTCCCTTAGGTATCTTCCCTTGATACCTAAGCTGATTTTTTTTTTTTCTTGCTGCAGTTTAAACCCAATACCTTTTGCTCGTTTCACCATAGGCACACAGAACAGATTTAAAAACCCTCTTTGTGGAGATCTTTTAAATACTTAAAACATGTTTTTCTCCATTGATACTTTCCCAGGTCTTGAAATCTCTCCTTCCTATCACAGGACAATTTTTTTTTAGACTTCTGATAAACCTGAACAATTTTCTCTGGACTTTATCCACATGGTCCATAGTTTTCTTGGATTGTTGTACCAGAGTGTTTTGTTTGAGACCACACAGGTGATGAAGAGAAGAAAATGATTGCTTCCTGTCTCTTGCCTGTTTATACACCCTGTTCATACATCTTAGTGCAAAGGTTACTTTTTCCCACTGTTAAACTAGTCATTCTTTTTCAGATGATGATTCAACAACCATTGCCAAAGCAATGATATCTTGTTCACCCTGTATTAGCTTTGACTTTGTGTTTACCTCATTCATTTTTCCCCAGTATTTATCTCATTTTTCCAAGATCATTCTGTATCCTTGAATCCTGTCTTTCAATATAATTTCGGATTGTTCCAGCTTTGTGCTATTATCTGTCAAGTCATTGATGACACCATGCATAGGATGGAATATCGTCCTCCCTGCATTCTGATAGGGAACCACTGATAACTAAAAGATGACTGTGGTTATTTAATAATATTAAGCATCTGAGTTGAACTTATTTGCAAGAATAAATTAATGTGAAACAATATAAATATTAAATCAGAGCTTTGTATTTGAACATAGGGGTAATTCTCCATGAAAATGATAGATTTTCAGATGTTTTGACTTATTAACAGTGTTTCAATTACAATTTTCCTTGTTCTAGACTACACACAATATTGTATGCATATTTGAAATATTAGACTTAAAATGATAGAACAGGTACTATTAACATATTATGATATTCTATTAACAACAAGCTGTATTTGCTGCACTAAAACCCTAGTGTCTAAGACTGTATATTGTTTCCTGAAAGTCTGCAAAAGAGAATTCTGTTGTGGTTTTCATCATGGTCTTAAGGTCAAGTGATGGAAATTTAATAGAGTTTTGAGTCAGACTCTCTCTGTATCCTCTCCTCATTATACAAAGAAAATAATGATAGAGAGGAATTTAATAGAAAACAAGAGTTTTTCTGTGAGAAGATCTGGCTGAAAAATTAACCAACAACTTGAACAATGTGATGTAATAGAAGATTTTCTTTTTAAATAGTATGTAATCCATCTTAATCTTTAGTTTAGTTTAGTTGACAGGATTGTCAAGAGAATCAGTCGAAAGAACGGAAGCTGGATGTTTAAAGTTTGGATTCATCTCATCCAAATATTTCCATCTAAAAGTCAGTTGTCTAATCAGAGTGAATTATTTAGATAGAAAACAAGAGTTTTTCTGTGAGAAGATCTGGCTGAAAAATTAACCAACAACTTGAACAATGTGATGTAATAGAAGATTTTCTTTTTAAATAGTATGTAATCCATCTTAATCTTTAGTTCAAGAGAATCAGTCGAAAGAACGGAAGCTGGATGTTTAAAGTTTGGATTCATCTCATCCAAATATTTCCATCTAAAAGTCAGTTGTCTAATCAGAGTGAATTATTTAGACCCTCTCTATCATTAATGGAAACAGAGAAGCACATTTATCTCTTCCTAAAATAAATGGGATTAATCTAAATTTATTAGAGTTGCTTATCTTTCTCCATTGAATAATAAGAGAATCTTAATACTCTAGACAGTTAAGTGGGAATAAATACTAGTTTATGTGGAAAGAAAATATATATTAAGAGTTAGAATGAGCCACTCTTACTTTCCAAAATAGGAATGCACCATGAATAATATAGAAAAAGTCAAAGTTTGCATATGAGTTTCTAGTAAAACTTATCAATTTGATACCCTTACCAATGTAAAAACAACAGGTTTTACTTTTTACAGATTTTTACTTTTAACAGCCTTTATTCCCCCTTATTAATGAAATGAATTTTCAAGGTTTACAGCCAGAATCATACTTTTCACTGAGGTACAACAAAGGCTGTGCTTATCTTCAAAGATCTTACCATTTCAGCTATACGGAAACAATAAAATGCATGTCCCTACCTCTACTTCAATAACATATAGCTAAAATGATCATCCAACAGAAGTAGCAAACTACAGATATTGCTTTGATGCACATGTATTCTGCTCCTGTTGCCTCAGCACTTGATGGCTTTTCCTGAAGTAATTATATTGTCAAAAAATATCAAATATCATACCAATTACAAATGTAGTTCTACTGCAAAATAATCTTTATGTAGGTTAAAGAGAAAAGGAAAAAAAAAAAGAGGGAAACAGGGAAATGAACAGGAATACCATATTTGTCCCTTGTTCTTAATAAATAGCCAACAGATATGTAAAATTTAGCCATTAGTATGTCCATGTAGTATGGCATGTGGAATATAATTAGTGACAGTCCTTGCAATGTCCTTTAAATCTTCCTTGGTCCTTTCTTGAAAGCTGGAAGGCAACATGACATTTACTTCAAATATTTACTTGTGGCACCTTGGAAAGTCTGGAGCAAAAATTGCACTTAATAGGCAGTTCATGGTAAAAGCGACTGAATTGCAGTGCATTGCTGCTGAAAATATGGATCTATTTACCTGGTACTTGGTTAGAAGGAGAAAGGGATGCCGAGGGAAGTCTGGGAGGATTGTCTTCCTAAAATGAAGCTACTAAGATGGAAGGAATTCAAAAGGTCAGCAAGGCAGCAGGGGAAGTATTTGTAAGAGAGAAAAACAAAACAAAACAAACAAACAAACAAAAAACATCTATTGCAAGTAAGCCCAGAACTGTCAGGCGTTTACTAAAAAAAAAAAAAAAATGTCCAAGATAAATATTTCTAGCTAGGGAAAAGAAAGAAAAAGTCTTGGCTAGTTAAAGCTAACACTACAACACATACACAAGCACATCTACTGATATGGACTATGGGGCTCTTGATGTATAATTTCTATATATTAAACATAAAAAGATTATGAAGAAAGTTTTGCATGTGGCTAGCAGTGACTAGTAGCTGTGCAGAGCTACTATTTTGTGTGAGCAGCAGCTGTGAGAATAAAATGAAATACATATGTCCCCAATGAATTGAATTATACAGTCGTTTCCCAAGCAGTGCTTTTGAGGCCAGAAAAAAAGTGATATCATTCCAGACTGAAGTAGGGAATTTATCGGAGTGGTTTCACACCCTCTGGACTGAGTTCCCCCTGACTCCACCCTTGTCCCTCTCTGCTCAGATTCCTAACTCTATAAAGCTAAATCTGTCTCCCTTTTTCCACTAGGTGCTATTCCACGCTTCAGCCCCTTGTCCTGTCCTATCTCCTAACTTCTGCCATAGCCCCCGCACACACGTTTTTTTTTTTTTTTCTCTCCTTGACCCACTGTATCCCTTCAATGTGCCCCATTCCTGCATCCTGCTCCCCACACCCTCTCTCCCTGCTCCGCAGCCACTGTTTTCTTCACCCCTTCCCCCACAATATTCCTTTCTCACTAGACTCCGAAAGAGGGAGCAGTGAGACCACAGTCTCCCTCCTTTCGGCCGCTGCAGGGTGTGCGGATGCGGGTTGCAAAGTTGCAGCGGGAGACCTGTTCCATACGCATCCCTACAGATCATACTCCGGGAGCTGGCGCTGCATGGGGACACAGCATCGACAGCTCAACCCGGTGCAGCGGCTGACGGAGAGCACAGCCTGCTGCAGTCAGGCACACAGCTGCTAGTCTGACCACCACTGTGCACCACCAAACTGCATAAGCATCCAAAGCTTGGGAATATTAAAGGGAAAACTTTGTGCCCCTGGTAGACAGCATGGTCCTCAAAGCAGCAACAGTGTCTTGCCCAGCCTGGATATTCTAGGCTTCCCCTAAAATGTGGAAGTAGAAGCTGAAAGGGTATGTGGAATGAGAGCGGATATTGTCCACTAAATTATCTGGTAAAGGACTATTCAGTATAAAAGAAGTGACAAAGAACAAGGAAAATGACAAATTAAACACACAGACACACAGGCATTAATAAGCAAGTGATAAAAGAGACAGTAGGAAGACCAGAACTCTTCAGCCACTGATGGATGGGCCATTAAAGGAGTTACTCAGGCATGGCATTGAAGCTTGCAAATTATAAGAAAAAGAAGATAAACATGAGTATAGTGAAATAATTGAGCGGGCTCATGGGATGTTTAAGGAAAGAGCCAAAGTTGGGGAAAGGGAAGGATCAAGCTGGATGGGGAAAGAACAAGTATGGGAAAATGAAGAGGAGGGAGGATAAATGGCTTGTAAACAAGATCTGGTCAGTATGTTTGTCTGTCTGAGCTCTGTGCCTGATCACCACAGCTTTTTCTATTGACTATTTTTTTTCCTGTGTGATTTCTATCCTTAATGTGTGATTACAACAGAAAGAGTGGCCTAGGGTCACCAGGCCCATAGGTCTTGGTGCCACAAACCAGAGAGACCAGTGGGCAAGAGAGCTCTGTGCGTCAACAACTGGGGAAGTGACTGAAGGCCATGCAAGTCTTTGTGTCAGCAACTGGAGAAGGTAAGGGTGCAAGTATGTGTGTGAGAGGTCTAAATGACAGTAACTGGAAAGACCTGTGTTATTTTTTTCCCCAATGCATTTAATCCTGTGTGTGTGTGTGTGCCTGTAGGTGCAATTTGCTAGCAGGCATTCAAACTGGACTATGGTGAGTGGGTGACTTGCATCTGGAAAGATTCCAGGCCGGTGTCTATGCATGGCTATTAGATCAATGGCAGATCAGCAAGAGACCATGCTGATATTCAAAAAATCTGTGATCATGGATCCACTCACAAATCTAGAGAATGGGGACAGGTGCATTTTCACTATTGAATCTCAGTCCTGATCAGCTAGAGGAGAGAACTCTGTGTCCGACCCTATCAGTGTCCTCTGCCCATATATGTGTGCGTGTGTGTGTGTATCTCTAGGATACATGCTGAGCCTCACTACTAGCCAAACCTGCTAACAGGAGAGCAACAGCTGCATCCATGGCCCTGGAATGGAGAGGACCCTCAGAGGACCAGAGTGTGCCCAGACGAACTTCAGCAACTGGGAAGGAAGAGTCAGGGAGTCCGCTGGATTTCAACAGAAACCAGAACATCCTTAGCAAAAGTTTATCAGAAAAAAATACATTATTTCTTCACACCAGGAAAAAAAAATCCTCTAGAAACATTTTTAACAATATTGCACAAAGGTAAAGCAATGGAAAGGAAAGAGTATTTGGCAGCCTTACTTTTTCTGCTTATGTAATTCATTGTCTGAGAACACAAAAGGAATTAATTGTCCTGATTCTATCGTGTTATATCCGTTATGGTAAATGAGGACTGAGGTACAGGCAAAAAAAAAGCTGATGTGAAGATTTCAGATGCTTAGATGGGGCCAAAATAAGGATGCATACCTCAGATGAACTTTGCCTTCAAATAATCAATTTCCAGTACTTCAGTCACTGAATCATCCCACAAAGGTTTTCCTAGGAAGCTTTTAGCTGTAAATTTCTAGAACATGAAATTAATGCTTCTGCTAAAATTTAGGGACCTCTATACACTATTTGTTAGGTTGGCAAGACAAACTATCTCTGAGAGGAAGAAAAAAAAAAGATTATTTCTATTTCTGGAGGCAATAATGAATTGATACACAGTGGCCTTGTGATTCATTGCTTTTTTTAACATGTGGGTGGCAGGTAGATTGATATTTGGTCCCAGTAAGGGGCAGAAAACCAAGCATCATCTGGCAAATGAAACAAGTAAACTGGGAGAAGAGGCAGGTGAGAGAGGAAGCAAGGGTTTACAGGATTACAGGTTTAAGAATTTAAACCATTTTTATACAAAAGGCCTAAGGCTGATTTTCAGGTCACGGAGAAGTGCCAGGTGTACCGTTATATGAAGCACATTGCTTTCGCACAGCTTTTATTACTAACACTAGTTTCATTTGAGCCAGTACCTCCTGCTCACCATAAACTTTAGAGGATGCATTGCACTTACCAATTTGATTCATTTCTTCTAAACGAGAGGTGTTATCTTTTAATCTTCTGTGTAAGCAGAGAAATACTGGGAAATCTGCCCCTCTTTTGGATTTCTTGCTTTGACTGCCTGCTGGGCCCTACTGTTGACAAGCTTGCCTAAATTACATTTTCTTTGGTTGGGGAAGTAACACATTGCCTGTATCAGGGCTATGACTGAAGCCCAGCACATCAGAGAAGCACAGCAGCACCGTGAAGCAATCATAGATAAAAACAGGACATATTTGTAAACAGGTTGTGTGAACTTCTTCGTTTTCATTCACCTGTAGTGAAAGAATGAATGTCTTATAAATAAAGCCAAAGGGGAAGATGCTAAACATCCTCTATTTGCTTCTTAAGTATATGCATCCAAAAATGAACTTTTTGTGTGCGTGTGTGTGTGCTTATCTCTATATTATGACATCAAAATAATTTCCTACTGTTGCCTGCAAGGCAAATTGAAGGGATACCATAAAGAAAAAGGAGCAGCCTCTAAAGCAAAATGTACTTATTTCAGGAATATGGTCCATGGTAAATTTTCAACAGATGTCTATTTGTACCAGGGAAATTTGCTTGGTTTGACTATATCAGGCAAAATTAACTTCTTCCCTGATAAAGCTTTCTTCAAGGGAAAGGGAAAGGCATTTTGTCCCCCTGCTCATCCATATCCTGTCTTCACATCTTGGATGCTCAACAGAACAGGATCATCTGGGTTGAGAGAGATCTCTCTGCATTGCTTTCTGTCCCCTAATACATAGTACATAAGGATCCTATACCAAAATGCCTGAAACTCAGACCTGTCTGAGTACACTCCCTGCACAGCCTGTGGACTGATGCAGGCTGGTGAATACACACCGTATCATTCTGTGTCATAGTGAAAACCTGATGTACAGGAAATACCTGTACGGTTCCATTTTTCCAGGAATTTTCCCTGTCAGGTGGAGCATACCTTTGACTGAAAGAACAGAGATTTCCAGGGACATTTGTGCTTTTCTCGGTCCCAACGCCCCAACACTCTCCTCTTTGACAGTAGAGGTGGAATCCTCTCCTCTCATATTTCCAGCTCTCAGCCATGTATCTAATCTAGTCAGATGCTCTCTACAGCCAGAGAAGAGTGGTGACTCCTGGCAGGCCTCAGAGCCATCTGAGAGAGGAAATCTCAAAAAAAAAAAAAAAAAAAAAGAAACTGATAGGAAAAAAAAATCTAAATTTTTGTTAGGCTGCTAATGGTCAAAATTGCAAAATTTCAGAAATATGAATCCTTTACATTGTTGCTGTATTATCGCTCCTCTGTCACATCCTTTGTATCTATCTCCTGTCCTCCCTTTCTGTGTTCTCCTGCATCCTTTCATGGATGTTTGGAGAAAAAATCACTGCTGCATAAACCTTCTTGCAGGACTGTTGTTCTTTCTGATCAGGAGAGGAGAGGGAGATGATCTCATCTTAGCATTAATTTGCACTGGATTTTGTGCTGCCTAGGAGTTAATGCCCCTATTTTCCATTGCTTCCCTCTTCATCTGTTGTGGGAGGGTTTCTCCATGATCAAATCAAAACATCTTTGTCTTTCCTTATGCACATGTTCTTTGCACTGTTTTCTTATATATGAAGTTCTTGCTGCTGTCATCCAGTGATAAGGAAGGAGCACAAAGGTTACTACAAAATCATTTAAAACGTAGCTGTGTAATAAACTTCACATAATCATTTTGAATCCTAAAGGAAGATTGTTTTTGGCTATGCCTTTTAGTGGTGTATAAAAAATGTGATTGTAGCAAAGAGTTCATCATCTCTTCACAAAATAAATGATCATAATGGTCTCTTAATAAATGCATATTGCATTGTATTACAGCAGAACCTCTTCTGAGATAACATGTGGATATGAAAAAAATGTTGTGATGTTAGTTTTAGAGATTTAAATGTCAGCCTTTAGGAAAAATGTTTTTTAAAAGCTGAAAAAAGGCAACAGACCCTTAAATGAAGTGACCTCAGATGAAGTTCTTACTAGAAAGAAAACAAAGACATTGTAAATGTTAGCATAAAAGAAAGGGAATTGATTATACCCTGACACTAATTGCACATTTGTCATTTTCAGCTATATCTGCATATAGATGTAGTGGAAAACAAATATTACTCTCCTAGAAGTAAGAGTTTGATACAAGCACATTTCCAGTGAAGTGAAAAAAAAAAGGTTAGAGAGGATTAAAAACTTCATTTGTACTCAGATATTCTACATTAGACCAGACCTAAACATTTACAATACCTTCTTCCCCTGAGCTAGAAATTAACTGCAGTAAAAAAATACTCTGTTCCCAGGTTAATGCTTACCTGGTGCTCCTTGGAGGGTAGTAAATGGGCCTACTTTTACACTAAAAAATAGAGCTGGAATTGAGATTATGTTTGCCTCTCAGGAGGCATGTTTCCTTTCAGCAGTGAATAGACAAGCAACAAGCGTTTGGTCACTGGTTGTTTAAAACTGCAAGACTGGCTTTGTCAGGCTTGTCCCTTTCTATTTGTGTGTGACGTTGGAGAAAAGGTATTTTGGTAAATAAATAGGCAAGTTCACTTGCATGCAACACTGCACTTCACAGAGCTTGTCAGTGTTAAACATCTCTCAGAACTACATATTGGAAAATGAACTCGAAGTTTCATAAATGGAAATCTCTCCACACTTGCACATGTATACAGCCAGTAATGGTAGAAAGGAGGCTGAGACGCCTTTTGCACTGCCCCATCTGACTGGCATCTAGTCTATTAGAACATATGAGCCACAAAAAGCAGAATGCTGATGTGACTGCTACATGCACTTCCTGTGACCAGAAAACTCCTAGAATCTTCTAGACAGGAGTCTGGGTAAAATCACAGAAAGTGAGAGAGATATGAGAATGATAACAATGGTCACTAATTCATAAAAAGGAGAAAAAAATTACTCAAAATCCTTCTCTAAAATGTTCAAGATCCACAGGAAACAGGTTATGGATTCCTCTCTCACTCGCTCTACGGGTATTTAGGATATGAATTTGTAACTCTCAGATGCACGGTATTCTAGTTTGTTGACTAGCTTGGCTGATGTAATGTTTCAGGATGTAAAAACAGCAGTTTGAATGAAGGTATTAGTGGACGTCAAAAGGAATTGCACCTAATGCATTTTTAGTCTCTCTAGAGACACACAGGAGAAATAATAGACCTTGAATCTCCCATCCTCCAGAACAGTATGTCTTTTTTTTTTTTCTTCATAATATTGTTTACAGTAGATAGAAGTCCTATGACCTACTATCTGCCAGTTTTGAATGCTGACTGTTTAGAGAAAGGTATTTGTTCAGGCTGCCTCAAAAGCTAATGGGTATAGATAAGCCATCCCAATAAAGCATTCAGCTGACTTATTACAGACAAGCATTTTCGGATGTGATGAATCCCCATACACTGATGCTCACCTCTTCACTGGCAGCTGTGGGAGTTTAGACATTAGCTTGTATAGACTTATATTAGAAGCTTAACTTTCAAACAGTTGCAGTTAAGTAAGTAAGTGACTTAAATCCCATCCAGAGCAAATAGTGTGGTCTTGTTGAATGCAGCAGCACTTGTCTGCTAATTCTTTCCCCAGATGTAGACTCAGGTCTTGCTTTATGATACAGCATGCTGCACTGTATTAGAGAGCACTTATGACTAGATATCCCATACGAGGCAAAAAAGCCTTTGTTTTGACATAAATATCTCTCTCTGTTATGGCACTTTGTCATAATTTTGCCTGCCTATGAGCAGTTTATGATCAGAAGAGGATATTGACACATTTAATGGTATCTGTCTAAAATTTCAGAAATATCATAAATGCCAAAAAATTCTGTTAAACACAAACAGAAAATAAAAACCAAAAAGCTATTAAGATTTGATGCGGGCAGAAGTTCCTTAATGTCTTAAAAAAGTAGAGTGTTTAGAGTGTACTATATGTACTATAATGTACTATACAATGTACTATAATTATAATACTTAAGCAAGAAAATCTATAAAGGAAAAAAAATGTCCAAGTGAAAACACATAATAACTATATTTCAAATTTCCAAAATTTCTGAGAAGTCCTAAAACAAAAGGTAAGGTATCCAAGATTAAAAAGAAACAGTGCAGGTCCAATTTTTGCTATAGAATTGTTGAGTCCCATCCAGTACCATTTCCTGAAAAAAAACAGATTTGTCAAAAATAAGTTTTTGTTTGTTTGTTTGAAAATTAACCAACTATATGACTGAAATATACCAGTTATATACAATGTCTTTTGCTTAGGAAGACTGGTTTAGAATCTCATGGTTGCATACAGGAATATCTGATTAATACAATCTTTGTATGTACATAATTAGACCTATTACAGTAGTGGCTTACAAAACTACAGGGATTTTTTCTTTTTATTTTTTCCCCCTTAGAAATCTCTATGAATGATCATTTCCTCTGTGAAATCTTTTTATCCTGTACTACAGGATACATTCTGTCTCTCTCTATCACCTAACCTAGAAGATGAAGTGATCTGCAACAGAATTTGTAACTATACTATTGATGTATCCATGCAGAGGCCGATCTTAACGACAGCAGGATTCCTTCAAGCACATATATGGATCATTTACTTTTACAGTTCCTTCACTTATTAGAAGCTTACAGTCATCATTACAGACGTGCTTGTGAGCAGATGCTTTCCCAGTTAACACATTAGCTCCCACGTTAAGTACAGACTGCTTAGTGCAAATGCATTTGTATTGTCATCCAAATGAGAGAAAATTCCCACTGATCTAAATAGAATCATGTACATTTGCTAGACTTTTAACTGAACTTTAGAGAGAACAGATCTCCAAGAAGATTTATTACAGAAACAATTAGTTAATTTGAACGTAATTGGATTTAAAAGCTTGTTTTAATAAATTTTTGCAACAGTTTTTCTGTTTTCACTTAGTTGGTTGGTTTTTAAAGAGATATGATATTTTGAGAAAGTCATTATTGATATGGCATAATTTGACAATATGCTGTCACAACTCTTTTCATCTTTCATAGGATAACTTCTACACAGCTTAGCATTTATTGAGAAAATGGCTTCAGACTGCTCAGTTTTAGCAAACAAAGGCCCTGTGTACACATAGTTTAGGTAAACATCTTAAGCAACATGTTACTGGCTATACCAATGCTGTGGAAGAATCTACCTATTCCTGCTCCATTGTGCTTGCACAGGCACAAGGTTTGGGGACCAGGAATTTTGCTCACTTGGAAACACAGCTGGGAACATAATTTATTACAAAGAATTTTATCTTTTGGATACCGGCTGGGTAGCAAGAGTGTTAACTGAAGGAATGTAAAACGATGTATTGAATGTCATCTCTTGGTGTCAAGGTTCATGTTACACAGCTGGGGCCATAAAACAAAAATAAATTCTCAGTTTACTAATTTTCACATGAAATAAATTTATCAAAATAAAGACATACATGAAATGGAGATTTCAGCTCTTTTAAACTTTTAATCAAAGGCTTAGTGGCAGAATGTTACAAGGAAGACCCCACATGATCAAGTCTTCATTACTCGAACACTAAATTCATTAGTGTTACTATGAAGTTTCATAAATTATTTAAACTAGGCTTGTCAAAATAAATGAACAAAGTACATCCTGTGATGCCCTAGCAGTTCTTCTCTTTTTCTGCCTTATTCCCATTGTGCTTACTTGTTTGCTTGATAGATCATGGAATTGGTTGTTTCACAGCAGAGATCTGCTTCAGTGCCTATTAATGTTAGTGGGAGTCTTACAACTAAGCTTGGTGGGAGTTTGAGTGGGCCCTGAGTGTCCCAGTATCAATGAAAATAAGTCATGTTCTATTGTTATTGCTAATTAGCCTGCAAGCATTACAGAGCAGGGTATGTCTTTGACTCTCTGATTGTACAGCACTTAGCACAATAGGGCCCCCATTCTGATTGGAATAGCTCCATTAATGAAATAGTTCTCCTGTGAATGCAACTATTTTTAATCTCTGCCATGTGCTCAGGGTATTTTTTATTAATTACTACTCAGTACCTGCTTACCTTTTTGAAAGTTCTAATCTGTGCAAGGCAGTGGATAAATAAAATATGCTATAAAATCTGTCAAGGAGCTGTTATCAAGAATTATGGTACCATTGCAAGAGCCTTTTTAGTAATATTAAAATGGTCAGAACAGGAAAAATATGATTCAGAAAGAATTTAATATATTTGCTTAATATGCGCATATACATACAGGAGGAGACATATACATATATATGCATTTATGTTTATGCATAAGTATGTAAGAGCTTTGGGCCAGATTGTAAATTGCTACATAAACAGATGAGCAGCTGGCCATGAGCTCCATGAGAAGTGTTCTTTTGGACAAAATTGACACATCAGACACCCTGAAAGGGTGAAGAAGAAAATGGGAGGTGTTACGCTTCTGTAGCAAGGTAGCATGTTGCAATGAACATCTGGTATTAATTCTTAAAAAGACAATAACTATCACATCCTTTTTTTAAGGTAATGTAATTCTACTATCCTGAGTCAGAGGCTGTGTCTTACAGTCACGTTAGATAGAAATGATGTAAGAATTTTATAACATGAGGCATCAATGGGAAAACTAAACTCAGTTCACTCCTGCAGATCTGTATTTCTACAATAAACTTGGCATTTGCAGACCCTTTAATTTCTATGGGATTGCTAATAAAAAATGAAAAGGAAACTTAATGTTTGAACCTGATTTACAGGAAAGTAAAATCAGACTTTACTCCTAAATACTGGAACAGAAGATGCATCTTTTAAATAAAAACAATCTCATGGAGGAAAAAAAAGTGTTCCAGGCCCATGTGCAGCATCTGTATTTCACAGATATAAAGCATTCTGTTCACTGAATCAACTCAGCTTTTCCCACAGGAAAATCATGCAACGAGCGTTAACTCCTTGGGAAACGCCAATATCTTTATATTTTAATGGTTCGGCTTTGTTTGGCTGGATGGATTGCAACTAGTGTGTGTGTCTGATTAGTGTGTGAAATTAGTGCAAGCATGCATGTATGAAGCTTCTGACACTTTTCTCAATTTTGCAGTGGCCCCAGCTTCACAGGCTCAAGCAAAGCTGGCTGCTTTTTGTTATTGTCGTGGTAAAATAGTGGTGAATAAAATATTGCGTTTCTGCATAGTCATTGACCAACTGATGGGAAAGGGAAGCATTCATCCAGCCTTAGGCTTAAATGCTAAACCCTCTCACCTCACTCCTGCACCTTCATAAGATGAACACATAGCCTTTGACATGACTGTGCACTTCAGTAGCAGATGAAATCTCTCATAGACATGTTGCATGGGGGCAAGTAGGACTCTGCAGTCACAGAGTGCTGGATCCAAAAGCAATTTTTTGTGACAGGAAAGGAATTTGTGGGGAGCCCCTTCATGGCCAACTCCTTAAGAAATATAATCACAGCAATATCTTCATGCTTTTTATATGTGTGGCATGGTGAAGGGACAGTTGGCTCCCAGAAGCACTGTATCAGTCTGCCTATTTGGAGACTCTGCCCTGCATTGCTACCTTCCTGGAAAAACTCTCATCTGAAATGGTAAGATTGCAAGATTTCTTTCCATTAAAGTTTATATTCTGCAGAAATTCAGAGGTCTACCAGAGAAGACCGACATGGTGTAATGCCACATTCTGGTTCAGTTTGAACTCTTAGAGCAGATAAATATGAAATGTCATAACAGATGTCTGCTTAAAATGCAAGGGCTCTGCTTGTGAATCTTATGTAAGGTTCAGCATCGCTTGTTCTCACAGTTGACGTTGAAGTGGGTCTGGCTCCCAGCCCAGGTCTCTCACACAATGATTAACCTGAGACTGCATGCCACCATCTGGTACTGTCTCAGGTAGGAAACACATACAAATGACTGAACAATTATGCTTTTCCCTCTGTAAGCAGAATAATGTTTGAGGAATGGCAGCTTTTTCTATTCCCCATAAGAAACGTCTGGAAGTATTTCTCATACAGATAAAAGTTACAATTGGCATTTTACCCTCTCACAAAGCCTGCCTATCTTTCCCTCTCGTCTGTCCTTCCTTCCTTCCTTCCTCCCTCATTTCCTCCCTTCTTTCTCTTTCTTTTTTCTTTTCTTCTTTTCTTTTCTTTTCTTTTCTTTTCTTTTCTTTGCTTTTCTTTGCTTTTCTTTGCTTTTCTTTTCCTTTCTTTTCTTTCTTTCTTTCTTTCCTTCCTTCCTTCCTTCCTTCCTTCCTTCCTTCCTTTTTCTTTCTTTCTCTTTTTCTTTCTTTCTTTACAGCATGAGGAACAAGGAGCTCAAGGATGCCATTAGGAAAGTGATTTCATGGACCTTTTTAAGCAGTGGTAATTTTTCCACATCTCTCCACAAATGACTCTTTCTGTATTCCGTAATTGGATTGAGCATTGCTTCTTCATGTTATTTTTATTGTGGCTTTTATTAGTGATAATAATTGTTATCATGTTCCTACACAGCTACTTGTATTCACTCCCCTTTTTACGGTGCCTGCTCTGTCTTACCTGACATCCTAAACAGTGTTGAATGCTGGACAAGGACTGGCTCCCTAACAGGATTTCTGTAATAAAGTAAGCTCCGGAAGTGAGGGATAGATGAGTGGACAGTGAGGTGGATTAGGAACTGGCTGGATGGCAGGGCCCCGAGAGTGGTGATCAGCGGTGCAGAGTCTAGTTGGAGGCCTGTAGCTAGCGGGGTCCCCCAGGGGTCAGTCCTTGGTCCAGTCCTGTTCAATTTATTCATCAATGACCTGGATGAAGGCACAGAGTGCTCCCTCAGCAAGTTTGCTGATGACACGAAACTGGGAGGAGTAGCTGATACCCCAGAGGGCTGTGCTGCCATCCAGAGGGACCTGGACAGACTGGACAACTGGGCGGTGAAAAACCTCATGCAATTCAACAAGGCCAAGTGCAAGGTCCTGCACCTGGGGAGGAATAACCCCAGACACCAGTACAGGCTGGGGGCTGACCTTGTGGAGAGCAGCTCTGCGGGGAAAGACCTGGGTGTCATGGTGGATGATAAGTTGACCATGAGGCAGCAGTGTGCCCTCGTGGCCAAGAAGGCCAATGGGATCCTGGGCTGCATTAAGAAGAGCATCTCTAGCAGGTCGAGGGAGGTGATCCTGCCCCTCTACTCAGCCCTGGTGAGGCCGCATCTGGAGTACTGTGTCCAGTTCTGGGCTCCACAGTATAAGAGGGATGTGGAGCTGCTGGAGAGAGTCCAGCGCAGGGCTACAAGGATGATCAGGGGCCTGGAACATCTGCCCTACGAGGAGAGGCTGAGGGAGTTGGGCCTGTTCAGCCTGGAGAAGAGAAGGCTGAGAGGGGATCTAATCAGTGTATATAAGTACCTCAAGGGTACCCCTCTTATATACACTGTGCAGAGGGAGTGCAGAGGATGGTGCTGGTCTCTTTTCAGTGGTGGCCACTGATAGGACTAGAGGAAATGGCCGGAAACCGAAGCACCAAAAGTTCCACAGGAACTTAAGGAAAAATTTCTTAACGGTGAGCACTGGAACGGGCTGCCTATAGAGGTTGTGGAGTCTCCTTCTCTGGAGATCTTCAAAACCCGCTTGGATGCAGTCCTGTGCCACGTGCTCTAGGTGACCCTGCGTATGCAGGGGGGTTGGACTAGATGATCTCTAGCGGTCCCTTCCAACCCTAAGCATTCTATGATTCTATGATTCCTTCTTTTCATCTCTCTCTCTTTTCATTCTCTCTGTCCTATATGGTCTTTTCTAAACATTATCTTAAGATGGTAAACTTGTTCAAACTGTACAGCTAGGTCTGCCCTTGCTTCTTGGTTTTGGCTGGAGAAGTACTTCTGTGGAAGCTTTTGCTAAGTCAGTAGATGACACGAGTAATCTGCCGAGAGACAGTGATGGCATTCAGGCATTAGATAGTGGTTCTAGTTGACAGAATCACATAGAAAAGGCCTATAAAGTACTTTAGTTGAGAAGTTGAGATTTCTGGGATCTAAGATCTCACAAGCCCCATTTTAGCAAGAAACAAGGAATATAAAAGCTGTTGGAATGGGACTTAAGTGGTGGTATGGTATGGCAGCCACTTCTCCAGGCCAGAGCAGCCAGCAGGCATCCTTGTAGCCCTACACAGAGGTGGAACTGTGCAGGCTCTAAAATGCTCTTCATGATTTCATTTTTTTTCCTGTATCTTTGTATTTTGCCATGTATCTCATAATTTGGAAATCTGAAAGAAGAAAAAACTTAAAGGGTCTCTGGCTGCAGATGTTCTCTTTCATGAAAGCCAGAACTTGTGGAAATGAAAACAGACACAGGGTACTATAATGAAACAGATGTGGCAGAAAATAAAATTGTCGGGATGTGTCTGTTAAATTATGATACTGAATATTTGGGCATGATTGACAGTTTCTCTCTTCTCAAATTTAACCAAAAGTGCCATGTATATTAGAACTATTATACTCATTTTCAATAAAATTTCATTGTCATAAATAAAAAAGTACAGGGCGTATGCTTAATCAGAAAATACTTAATCAGCTTTAGGTAGTGGTTGTTTTGGGTAAGGGAAAATATTAAAATTTGGGCAGGTATGCTTAGGGCTAGCTTTTCATTATGTACTGATCCAGCAGACAGATTCAGCCAACAAACTACTTGCACTTTACTTCTTCACATAAGGATTCCAAAATATAGGAGGAATCTTGTAACCATTTAGCCATTAAAGTGGCTAAGACATTAAGGTAATCCACAGAAATGGATTTTCAATGTTGGAGCCTAAAAAGGCATCCCAAAGAAACACAGAGCAGCCTAATACTCTAGCAAGATAGATGGGACAATTCCCAGCTTCTTAACCAAACAGACTGTGTATATCTGTTCAGATCTAGGAAAACCTACTTTTTTTCTCCTTTTTTAATCTCCTTCAAAAAAATAGTAGCACTGGATAAGGTTTGGCAGTGCATGCCACAAAACAAGCATTGTACCTGTCTCTGTATGCTCACATCAGGAAAAAAAAAAGTTTTATAAAGGGTTATGACTACAAGTAATGGGATGGAATTAAGAACAGATAGATGGAGGCTGAAACCTATCAAAACCTTTCTCACATTGATATATCTGATAATAAAGAGGAAACTCCAAAGGGAAGTAGTAAAAGAACCATCAGCACTAGAAAACATGCTATAATGATCAATTCTTCACTGCTAGTGACATGAACTAGGCAGCCCAATAAGGTTTTTCTATCCTTGGCTTCCATTATTCTATGGTAAAATTAGAAGGCAAATAAGCAGAACAGTTCACGACAGCCTTATCTTTTACTGCCAGTAGGAGAATGCTTACTGTTACACAAGCTAATCATGCTGCAATATAACTTCAACATTTTATATTGGATCTTATTATAGGTACATATCACTATAACATAGTGCTTTCATTTTGAGCCCATCATGGTGCTGTAACAGTTTTCTAGCAAAACACGTTAAATTTAAAGGAGAAAAATGAGTGGGAGGTATAGTACTCAGTTATATCTACAGTAGCTTCTGTTTTAAGGGCTTTATCGTTAGACATGGTTTTCATTACTAGTTCACAATAGGAGCTGGGATTTACTTCATATGTGTGTCATTTGTAGTTTGAGGGTCTCCAAGGTTTAAAATGCACTCAGACTTTCATGTACTGTGGCATTTACTTTGCTCTCTTGTTTTCCATAGTTTCTTATTTAAT
This sequence comes from Tinamus guttatus, assembly GCF_000705375.1. The sequence continues at coordinate 299,546 of NW_010583630.1, forward strand.
TGAAATTAATTGTTGTTTAGATCAATGGTTTGCAAATGTCAATACACTGATGCTACACTAGTGAAGAAATAAATTTTCCATCAGCTTTTATGAATGGTGGGGAGATCTAGCAATTGCAAAATGATTAACTGCTAAAACCCAAGGAACTTCTTCACCTAAGGTGTTAAAAATAACTTTTATAATCTTAGCATGGGATACTAGAACCTAGGCTCTAGTACACAGAAGGAATAATAGTCCTCAAATTGCTCATTGTAAATCCCAGAGAAAATAGATGAGTAGATAAGAGGGGAAAGAATAGCTGTATAATGTTGATATCCACCCATCTACCCACTACAAGAAGAACAGACAAGACAAGATGCGAATTTACCAGTTTACCAATACAGCTGGAAACAAAAAGGAAACAAAAGTGAATTACTAACAGTAGGTCAGGATGCTGCTGCTGATAACTTTCCACAGGTGCTCCATACTGGACTTCTCTCTTTCTGTGAACATATGGAGATGGGATCACCATTTTTAATTTTATTGACCTCCTGTTTGTTTTTTAATGGAGTCAAAGTTGTCCTGTTCTCTTGACTGCTGCTTATCTTGGGGAAGCCATTTCTTTGAAGTGCCAGAAGTTATTTCCTTAAAACTGAAGCTCTTGTTCATCAAACAATTCATCCACCAACCAGAATACAGATATACAGAGCAACTACACATGTGCTTCAGTAAAGAGTTCTATATTTACAGCTTAGCTACTTCCACTTACCCAAAAAAGGGCTATATTAATGCATTCTCCTGGTTGGCCAAAACCCAAACTTGGCTTATGTGGAAGAAGTGTTTGTGGAAGAATTGTTTGAAAGCAGGAACTGAGAGGAAAACTAGGCCCTAACACAGCTCTGGCATTACAGAGGCCTGCTTGGGGTGCTACACAGTTGCCACTTCCAGG
>NW_010583630.1:301389-325519 GCF_000705375.1 Tinamus guttatus
GGTCCACGGACTGTTCGTGAATCCGATACGGCCAGGGTCGAGCTTATAGTGGATCACGCTATTTGGGAACTCGATTCGCTCCTAGGAAGGCGATCGGACCTACAGTCCACAGACTGTTCGTGTATCCGATACTGCCAGAGTCGAGCTTATAGTTGGTGACACTATTTGGGAACTCGATTCGCTCTTAGGAAGGCGATCGGACCTACGGTCCACGGACTGTTCGTGAATCCGATACTGCCAGGGTCGAGCTTATAGTGGATCACGCTATTTGGGAACTCGATTCGCTCCTAGGAAGGCGATCGGACCTACAGTTCACAGACTGTTTGTGAATCCGATACTTTTTTTTGATATCTCCTTCCCCACCACCACCACCACTACCACTGCGGCTTTCAAACTGCAACATTTTCAACAGCTTATTGAGGGACACAATACTGAGACATTCAAAACTCTGAACTCAAAATTATAGTTTTGAGTTCACTCCCTCCACTCGCATATGCATATATGTCCACTACAGAACTGACAAAGAGCAAGGATTTTTTTCAAATTGAAAAACTGCAGATTTCTCTATGCTTCAGAGACTATCATTTCTATCTGAGGAATGTTAAGTGTTAGTCATTTGATGTTTTAGCAAGAAAGTCTACCACAAAACAATAATAGACTCACTTTTCCTGTCATAAAGGATGTAGTAGAACATGCCCACATAAAAGTATGGAAGATTTTTTTTTAATTATTTGTTTTGCTAAATTTTTACCTTCTATATCAAAATATAGACAAAATATGCATGTCAACTGTACTTAATCTAGAAGCTAAGGACTGCTCTGAAATTCAGATCTGCCTAACTGAAATATAGTATCACTAAGTTTGTAGCTCATTTAGTTAAATACCAGGTTAAAGGGAGGTCTGGAAGATTCATTTGTTGCTAGGATGTCCTTGATGATTTGGCAGTCACCAATGGATAAAGCGCAGGTGACTGGAGGAAGCTGGATCTATTTGTAAACAAGCTAGGACCTCTGTTTAGTAATCATTAGGCTGCAGCTCAAAAAATTCCCTCTAATAACAAAGGAACATCCTTTGATGGGTAGCTTCAATGAGGAGGATATATATCCTCTGAGACATTATGCAAATATATATTACTTGTACAAAATTCATGTTTACAACTATTGTTTGTACTATACTAAGAATAGCATACATATAGCTGTCACTATTGCTAGTACCTGATATCTCTCTTAACCAATAATTCCAACTGAAAAGTTCACAGTGATGTCTTGTAAAACTTTTCAGATATTTCCAGCACAGAAGACGATGTTGACTTATATTAGGGGTCTGATTTAGATGAGATCAATAAAAGCTAGGGTTATTTTGGTTTTCATTTATTTCCACTGACATTTGGCACATAATAGCTTATTATGTACTAGTGATAAATAATACTACTTGAGCTTGATCTTTTTTAGTTTGTTTGTTACCAAAGGAAGAAAGAACTTGATATCATAAATGATTGTGATATAACTAAACTGTGAAAATTTTGGGGGGATGTTAATCAGGAATAAATCATCTTATCAGGGGCTGGATCAACATTATAAGATCTCCTCTTTTTGCAATCCTGCTCCCTCTTAGCACCTGCAGATGTGTCATACATACATGCATACACACATATGTACTTTCAGATGTAGAAAAATGGGATTGACATTTATATCAAACAGGAGCATTTTTTGATATGCACATCCTTAGCTAGTACTTCTGATAAGATGTTAAGTCCAATGGGATGGGAACAGAAGTGAAGGGCTCTATAGCTGTGATCCATAGCCCTGTATCATCTCCGTGCTGACAGACTGACAGACTAGCAGTGTATCACAGTGTGTGAAAAAAAAGCTTACAATGTGCAGGGGGTATGTGAAGAAAACATCAGTTAAGCCTTTCTTTTCAAATGTTACTACTTATACAAAGTCACCAGCATGATAAGAATTTAAAATCCTATTAGGCAATTCAGATTTTTTTTTCTGTAATTTGACATGAAAGTCTTTTTGTTAGTGACTTTCATATTGTATTAGCTATAAAGAGGGAATGAAGAAGTAGGCTCTGGCTGCTAGCCAAGCCTGAGATGCAGCCCTACCACAGTAAATTCCAGGATGAATGGCAGAAGCATGTAAATGAGTCAAGAGCTCAAACGAGCAGACGTGGCACAGACATGCTGATAGCAAAGTGCAACGTTAACCTCCATTTTCAGCTGCTATGAAGCTGTTCAAAATTCAGGGGGGCAGAGCATCAGCTCTGAACTGTTTCTTATCCTCTTGTTTCTCATATACAGACACAAATACTTCTTTAACAGGTTGGACAATTTCTGTTCCACCTTATTAGAGATCATTCTTACACAAATGCTCTTCCTCTCCCAGTTCATGTGTGTAATTTCCTTGTCCCATTGCAATTTGCTTCAAAGGGCTTACTGTCTTATATTTCTGTTTTCTTAGAAACCTCAAATATTTAAAAGAATAATTTACCTCAACATATTCCAGCCCTTCTTTGTGCGTGTGGAAAGAGAATAGCAATTGTGCATTGTCTAAATTAGGCTTCAGAATGAGGTATCATCTTCTTAAGAAGTAAATAGAGAAAATGAAAAGATTATGATTCTAGTTAGTACACCTATCTAGAGAGAGACCTAACTAGAAAAGAAAATCTATATATAATTAAATTGAAAATGCAGGCCAAATTGTATGTGTAAAAAGGAATGATAAATGTGTAGCTTATTCATTCAATGCTTAATGAGAATAGCTGGTCTTATTTTGGAGGGGGGAGGCTTTTTTTTTTTTTAATATGGACTGCAGCATTGGTCTTTTTGGTCTCTTCCCCCCTTCAGCTTAGAATAGAAATTCAAAGTTTAAATGACATTGTGAACAGATTTATTCAATTCAGTCGTGGTGTCACTAATCCTCAACTAAAATTATACTTCTGAAAGTGAAAAGAGCTCAGAGGAGACAGCAGCCCATATTTATCTGGTAATCAAGGTATGGTGCTGATAGTGTTATGAATGCATGATAGAGGCCAAGTACTGCAAACCAATTTCCTCTTTGTCTGCTTTCAAAAATAAGAGATTTAAAATAGCACTAGATAGTGAAGAAATCAAAGAAGTATGCACGCATATAATCAGATTTCCCAAATCCTGTTTTTTAATAGTTTTGAACTTCTTTTTTAGATGACAATAATGGGCTTGAGATACAAAACTAGCATCCTATCTAAACCATCTCTTAGTTTAGTATATGTGTCAGTGGTGTTTAAGGGCCTGAATTACTGATCCGGACTTTGTGGACTTGCATCCTTTTCCTGCCTTTCCTGGTAACTAACCTGTGGATTGCTTTCATGTGTTGTGCCTCAATTTCCACATTCTAAAATGAGAATAGTAATTCACATGAAGATGTACGACCAAAAAGTACACCCGAAAAGTTAGATGTATTCGTATGAGCTTTGTGCGAAAAAAAGACTACTAGAAATGAGAAAGAAGGTAAAAAAAATCATATAATTTTATGACCAAGAGAAATCACAAATTGATCGGGGCTAAATTCTGGCTAATTGCAGGGCTTCTTGATTAATACCCACAAAACATGACATTTATCCTAAACAGGCTTAATAGAGAACCTTTTTTTCTGAACTGCTGATTACAGTAAAAATAGATGTTTTTACATAGAAAAAATATAAATATGTATATCTTAGGAGTAAAAAGAAGTAGCTATAAAAGACAAAGCTAAACAGATCTGTGGAAAAATAGGGAGAATGCATGCAAGACAGAGATCGTGTCTCGAAGTAAAACTGAAGCTTTTTCCAAAGCCCTTTAATATATATATATTATTTTTCAAGATACAGAACTTCAAAGCCTTTGGTAAAAATGTAGATAAATAGATTATTTTTATGCTACTGAAGTGACTCATCATTTCAACAACACTTGTGATATTTTTATGGATTTCCACCTCAAATTACTTGAGTTCTGTCTTATAAAAGATATGCTCCTTTTATCTACATTATTTTTATCTTCTTACTGAAGGGGAAAAAAAAGTCACTTTATAATCACCTGCAGTATATTGTTTGATGTCATCACTAGACCACTCAACAAATGTAGAAAGGTATGATTACTACAGTATATGAAAGACTGATGATAGTTACTACAATGATTTTTACTTATCTGAAAGAAAATAAAACATAAAAAAGTAAGTATAATTTCTTTAAAAAATAAAAGGTTTATTACAGGCTTGGAACAAAGTTGGAGGCTCCTGATTTTCTTAGCTGGTTTGTCATTGCTACATGGCAGCTACACCAATTTATTTTACACCTTTGTTTGTCTAGAAATCTTCTCTTTTTTTTTCCCCGGAAACTCCTAGAACACACAGTTTTGGTCCTGTGTACAGTGCGTGATGCTGACTATAGCTCAGGAGACACCTTGCTAGAAAAGTTAACTGCTAACATTCAAGTTGATACAGATCTGAGTTTTCAACCTGGAAGACCCTTAGGTTCAAATAAAAGAAAATAACATCTGCCTATTTTTGGCATTGGTAGGAGTTAGGTACCTTTAGGTTAGATATCTCTGAGGATATGATTCAGCATTTTAGTGGATTACATTCCTGTTTTGAATGGGATTCCAGATGCCATGAGGTTTTAGGAAAGATTAAACTGGGAGAAAAACCACAGCTTTCGTTGCCCTTACAGTTTTGGATATTTTGGCATGTCTGTTTCCAGTGGTATTGCCATTTATTGTATGTTATGATTTCCTCCATAAACACTATTTTAATAGCATGGGATGCTCTTGTTAAAAGTATTTAAAACGAGTCCTCTGATAGATGGTATCTTCCCAAAAAATTATAATCCTTCCAGGCGACAGTATGAGTGTTAGTACGAGATTTCAAACACACTACAAAAGAACCAAGTAATGACAGCTCTTTCAAAACATATTTTTTCATTAAAATCCTCTGTGTAGTTTGTGTAAAATATTATAACCACACTTCCCACCCCAGAAAGCAGGCATCATCAAGCAGCAGGCTTGCCACGGGAAAGTACAATAATAGGCTATTTCCGTAAAAATCAAAACAAATAAATACCCCCACCCAACACAGTGATGAAAAAAACTCCTCTATTTCCCAAACCTTTATCAAGGGCAGCTATTCATGCAGTTACTATCATATCCTTCTAGGAAGATGGATAAAATATCTTCAGAATTTTTCTTCACATTGCTATTCTTCTAAGCACAATAGGAAAAAAAAACCTTCAATTACTTACTATTCACAACATTAGCAAAATTGGTATTTATAGCAAATGCATAGGCGCAATTTAGATTTGAATATGACATCCTGTCAGAGTATACCACTTGCATCAAGACGACTTTTATTGACAACTTCACTTGCCTTCTGGATTCATTTTTTCTTCTAATCTCCAAAAATCCCCACTGAAAAAGGGCAGTATAAAACCTTCTGAAAAATTAGTAAAATGCTATAAGAAAGATGATCCACCTGCTTTAAAGCTGCAAGATATAGCGACGTTATATAATCAGCTTTCTGAGGGAAAACTTCAAAGCTACTGAGCTACCTGAAAAACACTACAGCTTGTAGCACTGGGGCAAGGAAAAGAGGAGAGGATTGACAGGAAAAAGGACAGATGGCAGGTGAGAAAAGGACTTACAGGCTTTAGCTGTCTCACAGTTAAGCTTTGTAGTATTTACTATTTTAAAAGAAAATAAAAATAAAAGGAGAAAGAAAATAAAAAGAAGGGAAGAAAGGGAAGCTGTTTTTAACACTGGTCGTAACTATGTAATTAACTATGTAATGAGGACAATGTGCTGTTTTCAGACCTTTGTATAAAGGGTACAAGAGAGGGAGAACATCTCCCATAATCCACTCAACTTGCAGTGCACAGCTGCAGTCCCCCTGCTCTCTGGAAAGGAGGATCCTTATCCCTGACAGCGCCCTCTCTTACCCCCTCAAAGAACTCACAATTTATCTCGCTTCCACACAGCACAAGGAAGAACCTGCTGCATCTTGGTGTAATGACCATATCGGTGGGTAGAGAAACCAAGAGAAATGCTGCCCAACAGGGAGCAGAAGGACCGACCTCTCCAGAGCATTCAGGGAGCAGGACTGCTCTGCTTCTCATCTGGCTAGGGCCCCTGCCTTAGGCATCAATATTCCCCGTGGAGGACGTGAGCTCATTTGGTGGCAAGGCAGACTTTGTTTCGGAGACTTAGCGTTAAAAACATAGTCATCAAATAAGAGCACAGCATTCAGCGACATGTGCTCAGAAGTATCTTTTTTTATATGACATATTTTTGAAGCTGGTGCTTACACACAGAAACAGGCAAGGAGTAATAGGAAAACCACTTGGTGGCTTGAATACTGGCTTCTGTATTCCTGAGGCAGGCCTCTTAGAGCTTTGCTTACTAATGAAGCCCAAGGGATTTAAAACACAAAACAAAATAAGAATATCAAACAAAAATGGCAGCAAATCCACTTTTTAATTTAAACTTATTTTTAACTTCTTTTAGACTACTTTTACTCCCATTCTTGGTGAAACACAGCCTACATCTTGGGTGGGTTGAAGAACTCAGAGCCAGTTCCTCAGCTGGCCTAGTCAAAACCGATTTACATGAAGCCAATGGTGCTAAGCCAATTTGCACCAGCTGTGTAGCTTGGTGTCCATGTATTTGTTTTCACAGGAATAAATGCTTGATGCAGTTTTGACTAATGATTGAACATTGCCAGGTTCGAAAATGCTAGCTTCTCATTAATCACAGCAGAGATTGTTATTACTTTGGCTTGATTGAGACTCTCTTATGTCAATCCTAAATTGTAATTTGGTTCAAACTAGGCATTTAAAGGTGTGTCTATATGGTTAAGCACAGATAAATACACATATTTCACCCAGCACATTGAACTGTCTGGAAACAGCCTGCTATAGTCAGGTGTCCATGTACTATGTCTTGAGTTCGTTTGAGCAGTTTGGTGATTTACCTCACAATAACATTGTAATAACCCACAATACAGCTTTTGAAATTGTCAAGCATATAGTGAGGACAACAAAAAAAAAAAAAAAAAAAAAAATGGAAAGAATTATCTTTCTTATATCTTTACCTGTCTTATCTTTCAGCCCTGTTCTGATTTAGGACATGTGAGGAGTCAGATAAGATCTCCCTAGGATTCCTTGGAGGACTCCATCAGCAAGGCATTCACACACAACACCAAAATCAATCATGAAGCATCGAGTTCTCCAAGAAGCTTCCTGACTCCCGTGGCTTAGAAGATGCAGCATAGGAAAGAAAGATAGAAATAGTATCCTGCTCAAGAGCTATTTTTTTTGGCCTCATGTCTGCCTGACGGGCCTTGAAGCTGCTTTGCCACTTATGTTAGAAATAAGATTGGCATGAAATTTAGCCAGTCCTATTTGAACTGGATCCATGGACAACTGGGGATGCAAGATTTGAGGTGGCAGTCAGAGATCAAGCAATTGATAAACTAGGTTTATTTTTGTGCATGTGTGTGTATATATATGTATATATTGTGTATACATTGTATATACACATATGTATATGTCTATATGTTAACACAATAGTGTGAACAACTTTGAAGAAAATGATCAAATGTGTAAAATTCCTGTCAAGAGAGTTGAACACCATATCCTCTGGCCTGAAAGAAGGCTATCCTCTGCCTTAAGCATTATCCCCAATGGCAGCTTGGTTCTTTATTTTTCTTATGTCACTAAGAACTTTTATGATATTTGATTTATAAACCCCTTCAGTATGGAGTGGAGCCGAGCTTGCTCTCATCATGTTACATAAGGTAGCTCATGTCAGTAGTGCCATGTTCAATCTGTGAATTTAATAAAAATTTTGAAACACCTGGGATTAGAAACTTTGTGCTGATTTGCATGATGCTCCATAGCACTTGACATTTTTCATTACTAACCTGAAGTAGTATTGTCTAGTAGTAGCACATGAAGCTATGTGGGGAAAATATGTAAACACTGGATACAGAGTTCTGAAGCTAGATTCAATGCCTCTAAGAAGGGAGACCAGTATTTCTCCATTTGTTAGAATATTTGTTTCACCCATTCCATTTCAAAGACAGGGAAGGAGGAGAAAGGAGGTAAGCTTTACAAATTCTGCAAATTTGTTTGTTTTCCACAAAGAACATGGAAAGGAAATATAGAGATTAAGGGAAAATATAAGTGAGAATGAACATACAAAGTCAGCTTTGAGGCTGCATGGCTCTATCAGAATTACCAGGTGTGCTTGCAAGGAAGTACTGGTATATGCATTGCAAAGTAGTGGAAGCATAATTGTGATGACAGTTATGAGCCCATAAGAAACACACAGAGAAAGATAGCACTTTGGGGGGAAATTCAATTTTAGCACAGAACAGCCCGGTTCCAACTCTAACACAGAGTATTTTTAGCTAGTGCATTTGGATTACGGCTTTCCTGATTCTTTACTCCATTTCCAGCCTCACAAAAATTATGATGGCTTTGGGGCTGCTATAGCTTGCACCAGCTCACAATAGGCTGGAGAAAAATCTGTCAGAGTAAACACAGCCAGAGCGCATTGTGTCCTGACCACTCCTGCCCTGTCTCTGACATGCTTTTGATATGCCTTTGAGGCAGGCAGGCGGGGGAAAAGGTTGCCTGGAGAGTGATGTGCTGCTGCTGCTGCTGTATGGAGATCACCTAGGCAGGAACTAGTACAGTCATAGCTATGTTTATAAAGGCAGTAGGACTGCAGTGCTGATGGGACTTGGTCAGTGACATAGCAAAACCTGAAGGGAAACATGTGAGTACATATCACACAGAAAGGCAGGCACTTGCAATTGTGAGAGCTAAAGCTAAATCTGAGACATGTGGATGCAGAGGAAAGGCACTGCAATCTCCTAGGAGACCTAGGTTTAGCCCCAAGAACCTGAGATGAATGTGTCTTACTTCTCTACACAAGTTTCCTACTTCTCCTACTGCTCGACTTCTGTGCAAAATGTCTTGCTTGAGAAGCCTTCATTGTAGCTGGGAATACCTGATTGGTGGATTCCCCCCAGGCAGAAAGGCAGAGAATAGCACATGCTGACAGCCAGCTGGAGTTGGCAAGTATCAAGGTGGTTATTTCAACTATTGGTCATTTCACTAGGTGGTGGATGACTGGGCATATAAAAGAGCAAAACTTCTGTTGTCTCTTATGGTCAAAGCACCCAAACTATTCTGCAGGAGGTTTTTGTGGATCATACAGTCACCACTTTTGGGTGAGACTTTAAAGCCTAATTCTCTTTGTCTATCCAGTACTAGACATTATATTAGGTTATGAGTTGTGAAAAACTGGCAGCAAGGTAGAAGGATGAAGCACGCTAATATAGCCCCTTCCTTACCCTCTACCTTGATCTGATTCTTATTTGCATTTTAAGCAAGTGGCGTTTATTGTTCCTTCCTAGTCCTCTCTATCCCCCGAGCTTCACTTTTCCTTACCTCAGTTGTTTTGCTCCACAAATACAACTTGGCTGGAAGTGAAACTAATAAGATTTTCAATCTACAAAGAGCAGATGGTACTCTCCATGCTTCAGAGACTGTCAATCTTGTTTGTCTCACTTCCTGGTCATTAGCAGGGGGAAGGGAGGAGTGGGAGGTACACCTCTGGTTAAGGGAGGTTAGGGGAGGAAAATGCCCCCGTCAGCATTTCTGAGCAGTGAAGGCAAATGAGAAGAAGAGAGAAGGAAGACTGAGTGCACAATACAAGAGTCTAATCTAATAAAGGTGTAGAAAAGAAAATTCAAGAAGGAAGTGCACTAAAAAGAGAATCAAATATATTGTAAACAAATACAGAGAATACGAAAATTTTCATGTTTGGAGAAGCAAATGCCAACATGTTGAAGAGAGATGAAAGACAGGCCAAGTCCTGTAGAAAGAAGAACTATGCAGCAAGGCCAGTCACCTGAGTGTGACATTTGTGGAGTTGGAGGGTTAGGGATTATGCTTTTTCTTCTGACCTATTTTTCGAAAGAAATAACTTAGTCTTTGTAATGTATGTTTATGACTGTCAGATTTTTCCTAATAGTTTTGGGTCTACTGAGCAAATTCCAGCAATTTTTTTCCTGAGTTTTTTTTTTTTTTAAATAGATGGCCAAGTAGAAATGAGGAGCCTTGTTAATACTGATGAAAAGCTGCAGAAAAGTGGTAGCCTATCTTAGCCTCCAACAGATCCATAGGGATGCTTACCCTTGAACCTGAAATTTATAGGAAGCCAAGCTCCTTCAGTTCTCCTCGTCTGACACTTATTGATGAGAAATTAGGAACCACCTTACAGGGTGGCTAGAGTGAACATCTGTGTAAGATTGCAAAGGACATGAGAGTAAGACATATCAGCAGAGACTTTGATGAGAAGGTACTCACACTGGGGAAGGGAATTCCTCTGGAACTGCTAAGAGTTACCGCTGAACCTGGCATTGTATTCGTCCCTGGCTCCCTGATCATGCAAAAACTCCATAAAAACATCCTAACAACACAGTCAAGGCATGTCCTCATTTAGTTTTTATACCTTCTAATTTGTTTTTGGTTATCAAATGTAAAATCAATCTTTGTGAAGAAAACAGAGAGTGAGGGTATATATTTACATGTTATCTTTTTTAGTATATCTGTATAGGAAATTAGACCGAATTCAATAGCAATCTTATTGCCCTAGAGATGTTAGAAGGGGCTTCTGGAGCTTATCTCTTCCAACCTTCCACACATAGCAAGACAAGATCAGGTCAGCTATAGCTTTGTCTAGTAAATCTTGAAACTCTCCTTGCGTGGAGATTCCACTACCTCTCTAAGCAGTCTATTTAAATACTACACTATTTTCCTAGAGATAATTTTCTCCTAATGTCTGGTATGAACATCCCAAGCTGTAGTTTGTGGATCTTTCCCTTTGTTCTACCTGCCACCATTATCTGACACCACCAAGAGAAGTTTAGCATGTACCGTCCTCTCAAAACTGTTACCATACCACCCTCTATAACTATGGAAAAGAAAGGCACTGGCAGAAGCGATGAACTACACCTATTTTACATTATGCCTAAAACTAGATGGTGTGTATTGTTAGGATCACCTGGATACACAGAATGTGCTACATGACCTGAATGAAAATATTTGTTGCTGAAGGTGCAATTGCTGGTTTCTTTCAAAGCTAAGAATAAACCGGTAGACAAAAAGGCAGACAAACAAAATGACTGTCTTACTACTTCAGAAAACTGGACAGTGCACAGTGGCTGTTCTTCCTGCTCAACACTGAATGTCTTTTACTGCTAGCCTTATTAGTCTTTGAAAGCAGCTGGGACCCAATATCTTTCTGTAAAATAAATACGTGAAATATGACAGTACTGCTTTTCTTTTGTTCTGTAATTCCCAGTGATATGCTGTATATAAATAGAAAACATGCTTCAATTTGTGTGCACGTGTCTGTTCTATCTATTCAAGTCTATACCACAACATTAAAAAACTTTACATTCCTCTCCTTCGTGGGTTGATTGATACTAGCTCTGTACCTGTGAATTTTTTCAAAGAAATTTAAGTTATTAGTTAGTTCAGCATTCTTTTAAATAGTACGACTAAACCTTCACTTGTTTCCTTATGCATTAAATCAACCTGTCATCACTTCTAGCTTTCCTCATTGTAATTCAAGATATGATCACTGAGAAATATCTTCATCTCTGCTTAGGAGAAAATCTACTTAAAATAGACAACATCCTTTAGTCTACAGAATTTGTCATTTTTTGCTCATTTTTAGTGTTACACATAAATATTGATTTATGCTTTGCTAAAATCTTCAAAGAAGTATTTGATATTTTCCATTTAAAAAAAAAGCACGGAATACAAGAGGAATTTCAGAATTTCGATTTGAAAAGAAATGTCTGTAAAATGAAGTGAATCTTTATGCAATTCTGTTTGTGTAAGATGAAATAGATTCCAGAAATATAAGGAATATGCTGGGACTAGTATATTGCAAACCATTCTCAAAGATAAGAAAAAAAGGATATATTTATTTATTCAATTAAGTTTTCTTGAGTCAATGATATAATATGTTAGATGTGAGAGATTTCCCACTGTAGAGCAGTTAATAACTCACTGATCATGCTGAATATCAGATATAATTCAGAGCAGCAACATGAGCATGAATTATTCTAATCCCAAATTCCTCTGATCACTATGGGTCTCTTTTGGTCTGGTGTTTGTTTAATTATAAAGGTTGATTAGTTTCTAAAGGGAAGACAAGAATTGAAAGATTTATCCCATCTAATGTTGGTACACTGTAGACTAGTGTATTTTAGCTGTGTCTTTAGTCAATGAGTAACAATAGACACTCAGAGGTCATCATGCTGTACATGTGATCTGCCACAGGCATTTATTTTAGTGTAAGTGTAGGCCTTTTGTGAGGGAGGGAGGGAGACTGTTCTGTATAGAACGACAACAAAATAAGTCTAAGTGTTTTGCATAATAGATAGCTTGTCTCCCATATTATCCAACTTTAAATCATCTACAACAGAAAAAAAATGAAGCATGTTGAATGGATTCACAGAATTAAATATACCAAGAAGAAAATCAAAGTTTGATTTGAACATAATTTGTCCATCCAACAATTTTCCACTGCAAGTTCATTGGGTCCCTACAGTGGCACAGCCTTTTTTTTTTTTTTTTTTTTGGTTATGTGGTAACTCAGTTGATTTTTGAAGATGAGATTTATGGCGCTTAGTAGTGATCTTTTTAGTATTCTGTCTGCTAGACACACTTTTCTTGTTGTTATTTTCCTGCTCTGGTTCATGCTGTGGCATCTTACTGTTGGCTAAGGTAAGCAACCCATTTAGAGCAATTTTAGAATTTACTGACCCCCATACTAAGTATCCCAGTACTGAAAGATACATCAGATGGAGTATTACCTTTGAGATGACCTGGTATATATTTAATGTTTTTAAATTCAGTTCACTGGGAGAATCTATTCTCGGCCTTGTTCCACCATGGCATCCTTGAAATCTCTTTCTTTTCTGTTATTAAAAAGTACATGAAAGGATAAATTATTTATTCTCTCACTCTCAACCAGTGTTCAACCAGAGTCTGAAAGGTATATCTACTCAAAAGAGGTTAAAAAACCACACAAAGAAACAAACAAAACTCTCTCTTCCTCCTGTTTTAATGTTCCTTTTTTCTTTTCCAAGCTAGATGATAGTAGAGAACAGATTCTGGGAGGAAGCAGATAGACAATCTGATTAATATAACTGGCCAAAAATTCTTTAGTTAATTGTTCTCATTGGGCTTTACTGACACTGAAACCATTTGGTTCATAAATTTCTTAACTCACCCTGTTTTGGAAAAATAATTCACAAATGATCAAACTATGCCATTCTGACAGCTTTTAAAATGGAAAAAAAATCATATATAAGAAAATCTTTCTTTTTTGATTTTTTAAAATAAAATGGAATAAAATATTAATAAAAGTCAAAATAAAAATGAAATATTTATAAATAGAAAGGAAATATGCACATGTATGCTTGCAATTTACACATTTTACAAATAAGTAAAAATTAAGTTTCACATTTTAATTTTGACTTATTTTCTCTGTTATATTTAGCACACAAGGAAAAAAAAGTCTGCACAACCCCAAGTCTTAAATCTACTTCCTGTTTTTTTTCATTTATCTCATATGTACTATTTTTTAGGGACGTAATTTTTAAAAAATCTAAAAATCTAAAAATCATTGTCCTGTTAATGACAAGGTATATTTTACAATAGTAAAATCTTCAGATCACACCTACCTTTGAGGATGTGAAACAATCTTATTTAAAAATGTTCTGTATTACTGAACAGAGTTGCTCTGCAGTACAGTAATTTTCTTCAAGGACAGATCAAATTTTAAGTTTCTATGATTATGTATAGAGCTAGATTCTTGCTCTTTTTTTTTTCTTTGCTTGTCATTTTGCATTGGTGCAGTCAGTGCTACATCAGTGTGAAATATTGTTATTCTGTTCTGAGCTGGTTGATTTTTATCCTCCTTTGCACTTATATACTTGACTAAACAGTGCAAAACAGTGCAGAATTAGATCAATTGTTTTACAACTAGGTTTGAAGGAAAACTAAGGTTGTTTCTCTTCACTGTGTTTTCACACTGATAAAATGCGTGTTACATTTTCTAAAAAGAAGGCACTGTGTATAAAAAAGAAAAAATGAAAGAAAAACAAAACCAGCTAAGTCACCCCCAAAACAACAACAACAAAATCCAAACAGCATGAGATTGCTGTCTTTTAAATTCATGCAGCCACAGTTTACACAGACATTACACTGCATATCATTTTATCTCTCTTGGTAGCATTTCTATCCTGGAGGCATTAGGCAGTTCCCCACATCATTGACCCAGTGTGGGAGGAGATAAATCCAAAAGAAAGAATGAAAAATTAACTTTGATCATAACCTTTTCCCCCAATTTTGCTAGTTTTAGCCTTTAACAAGCTTAATTCAGTTACCTAAAGATAGAAATCTATTATAATTTGAAATGCTGTAGGTCATCTGAGATACCTACACAAAGTTAGAAGACAAAATACAAAACCATATCCTTTTGGAAGGATAGTCAGGGGACAGCTTAGGGCATCTCAAATGTCCCTATGCTTAGGCAACTGCAAAACACTATAAACTCCCCAAAATACAGAGAAGAAGTACTATTATCGTTTGACTTTTTAGAGAGATGTTGCCCCTGAATATTCTTGGTTCCCAATACAGAGCAAAGATTTTTTTCACTAGAGATCTGATCACAGTCTGTCAGTAAACACATTAACTTAAAGCACTTTTGGATGCTGCATTTCACAGCTGGAGCAGACTTTCCACATGCACATAATCTACTAATACAACTCATCTGAAAACCAGTTGCAGATTATGTCTTGATATGTCAGTAAAGTGGCTGAGAGTTTATGATAAAATTCTACCCTCCCATTTTGAAGCATGAAGAACATAAAATATATTCCAGCATCTGTGCTGACTATAGCGTGTACAGAGTTCCTATGACTAGTTTTTCCACTGAGGAATGAAGCAAGATTACCAGGAGGGAAAAAAAAAAAAAAAGGAAAAAAAAAAAAAGTGCAGCAGATATGATCCAAACTAGATCAAAATTTTTGTGCTTCATCTATTACTGTAACTTGTGATAACAGGCTGTGCTCCTTGTCTTTACCTATTTTTTTTTCAGGGTATTAGTAATTTCCAAATAAAGTTGAAGCTGGTTCTAAATCTGAACTGTAAACACAACTATAGCTTCTCTTCCTTGAGTTTAAGTTTTTTAGAATTTTATCCTATCAGTAAGACTAAAGCTAACAGATCATGGAAATTTCCTACATACAACTACTTAAAGTCAATGATAGCATGCGGCCCTCTACAAAATTTGTGGTTCATACCATAATTTTGGTATCCAAGAGAAATATAATTAATGTTATGATTTCAAGCTCAGTTTTTGCAGACCTAAGAAAGTTCAACTAAACATCAAAATTTTCCAAGGTCCTCTGATATAAATGCATTTATTTGGAAAAGATAGAACATTGTTTTACAGAGGGACTTTGGTCTTCAAACAAAATTAAACTATTTACACAAGGCTTTGAGTGCTGTTCTATTTTCAAAAGATCACGAGGCCAGAAAAACACCTTTGATTCTGGTGTCATTCCAAAAGATATTAACAACATTTCAAGTCATTTCAAGTTTTTTCTTTCATCTATCTAATGCTATTATATTTCTATCATTGTGTAAGGTCCTGTTCTTCCCTCTCCCTTTCTATTTCCCTTACCATTTCTCTTTCCTTTTTTTCTTCCTTTCCCTTTCCATTCTTCCTCTTTCTCTTTCCATTCTTCCTCTTTCCAAAAAAAATCTTTCCCTTCCCTTTCCCAATGGTACCTTTGTAAGCTTAAGTCTTTAGCATAAATTGCAATAGATTCACTCAGCTATACCATATCAAGCCCTATTTGATTACAGCTGTAGTGTGAGCTTTAGCAGTGCCAAATTTCAAAGGTTTTGCTTACACATCTTCTTACTGATTCTGTAGTTGCCGTATTTGGTTTTCAAAATCACTGCACTGTGGCTCTTATACTAAGTCCATAAAAACTTAGTTCAAAAGACATGTATTAGGTACACTAAATTCTAAAACAGAATCATATTTTCCTGTTTAATATTTTCCTACCGATTTCTTTGAAGATCATGGTTTTAATGATGAAAAGTGATGGATGGACTTTATTAGTCAGCTCTCACTGACTAATTATACAGGAATGGAGCAAAAAAGTGTTATTGTTTCAGAATATTAGCTATCACGACTACCAGGAGTTTAGATACACTGAAAAAAAGAAAATATCGTAGAGCATTCACTCACACTGAAGCCACACTTTATCCCTCAAGAAATTTCAGACTCAGCCTTATGTCCTAAAGCCATTAACACCAGGGAGTGACCCTTGTCCTTCAGGCTAACTGCTACAGAATGACTAATGTCCACACTGCTCAAGATTACATTTCTCTAGACTAGATGTAACCACATGAACACTGCTTATAGGGTTATTGTCTACATTGTTTATAGGATTTGAGCAGGGGATCTTGAGTTTCGCATCAGCCCTGATGGCTATAGACATGATTATCAGTTTAGAGGATGAGATGGATTTCTTTTTTTATTTTTATTTTTCTTTCTCCTTTTTTTTTTTTTAAGTTCAAAGCTTCCGAAATGTTAAGGTTGGACTGCAGTCACCAGGCTGGCACTTTTATAACATAACATTGATGTTGTGTTGTGTGCCCGGAAGGGTCTCACGGAGGTGTGTGTGTGTGCATTGAGGGCATGTCCCACCACCCACCACCCTGAATTTTGCCAGAGTTGGTCATTTGAAAAAGAACTGTGGTCAGGCAGAGGACTTTGGGTTGAGCAGTAGGACTAACCCAGCCTTAGACAGGTTAGTCTATACTGGCTGCCAGGTGTACAAGCAAAGCTGAGTCTTTCACCGTTCCCAAAGAGTGGCTACACCTCAGTCTCCCTGCTAATCAGGAGTCTGGCCTTACTGTGACAGCATAGTTAAATACAGCTCTTTGATAAAATTAGAGAAATAACACACCTACCAGGGTAAATAAATGAAATCCAGGGAAACATATAACTTTACCATTGGCTTCTGTATCCTCTTCTTCTCTGCCCTATTACAATTTCCCACCTGAAAATATTGATTTTGCTGAAATTGCTTGTTTTTTCCATTGGGAAAATTGAAATAAAATGTTTTGTGTCAGTTTGACATTCATTTGTACTGGCTAGGCTCCCCTGGAGTCTTGTGGGAGTTGTAGTTGTGTACTTCATGTCCTCTTCTTCCCTATGCATTGGGCTTCCTGTCTGAGAAGGCTTACACAAAGAGAAACACAACCACCATTTAAGCTGAACAGTGTGCGCAGTTGTATCTCCCTCTCTTGCTCTCTTTTTCTCTAGAGACATCTCATCTCCTTTTTCCAGAAAAATCTTTTTTTTTTTTTAAGGGAAAACTTTTTTTTTTCCTACTTTTGCCTAATTTCAGTTTCATTACTGCCAAGTCCAAGGCCTTACCTTCCCCCAGATATATTTTTCTGAGTGTACATTGTTAAAGGGACTTATAAGGTGTAAAATACAGGCGATATGTATCTTTTGCATTGACACAAAAGGATTTGTCATATCAAAGCAGTTTAAAAGGAGTTTTGATCACGCTTTGTGTTTCACTTATCTTGCCCTTTAGGACTTAGGGAGAAAACAGTAGGGAAACAAAACATTTTCTCACCTGTTGGCAGAAAGAATTTTTCACCTACAGCTATTTTTTTATTTACCTTTTTAAATTTTGTCCTGAAACCTAAAGGCTGGTCATAACTAGGACTTGGGATGTTGCTGCTCAAACATGCATGGATAGGCTGTTTTTGGAATATTTTTCCATGATTAGACTGGTGGAATGGCTTTTGGCCTCCTTCTGTCATTTATGGCTTGGTTTTATTTCCTAGCCTCATCTGTGAGCTTTCTTTAGGTATGAGCGGATATTCATATCCTGCGAAGAGGTTCAAAAAAATGGGAATGGTCTTGTCCTCCTCTGCTCGCCTCATCTCACTGCTTCCTTCAGTACTTTCAACCACTTTAAGTCCTCTCTTTGCCATCTCTTGTAGCTCCATTTCTGCCATCAGAAACTCACTCTTATTATTCGTTAGTGAAAATACCTATACAGAGACTAGTGCTGACTGCAGTTTCTTTATTTTTCTGAACCACCCCATTAATTTCTCTGTCTTTTGGATAAACACATACTTAAAGTTATTGGGTTAGGGTATATTCAAGTACTGTAGCTTTTTGTGTCATTCTATTTTTACTGTTTTTCTCAGGTAAGCCTGGGTTTGGATTTATATATATATATATATATATTTTTTTTGGTTAAATCAAATTGAATTGGATCAGTGACCACCAGAGATACCAATCATTGCTTGAGAAACCTTGATAGAAGGGTTAGAAGGGATCCTCTCAAGGGATCAGAGAAAGTAGCAGAAAAATAACTCTGAGCCCTGGGTCAAAGCTGACAATAATGAAGACTATTTGCTATTGTTTATGAACACTATTTGCCTGAGTATGGATTGAATAAGGACACCAGGATTTGTTCCTTAATAACATGGAGTGATTGTGGATAGGGAATGGGTTATACTAAAAAAAGCAATTTGTTTGTGATAAGGCTACTAATCTAAACAGAAGTTTATAAAACATTTTGTGCAGCAGTTAGAATAATAATTCTATGCATTTGGGGAATTTTTATTGTTCTCTGGAACCTTGACACTCAATCTTTTTTAGAGTCTGGCTTACAATATTGACAACAAGACAAAACATCTCACCTCCCACAACTAATTACAGTACTTTTCCTTAACATGGGTCTTTCCATGCTTAGCTGAAATGCTTGCCTTGAACAATTTTGGCATATACCTTGATAGTTCAAAAATTATTTTAAAATGTTGGTTTGGAATGAAAATGCACGTAAATACAATGCTGTTTCTTCAGTGATGGAACAAAAAGCGTTTTGAAACAAATGTTTTTTACAGTGAAACTACGTGTGGAGGGATTGCATGCATATGTGTTTAGTGAAGGCAGGGTGCATTTTACATTTTTTGTCTTTCTAGAAATGAGGATTAGAAACTTTTGAAGGGAAGGAAGGGAGGAAGGAAAATAAGGAAAAGGTTTTTTTTTGTATAGCCACACAGCTCTAAGACCTTTAATGATGGGGAAACAACAGACTGCAATAATAATCACAAAACAGTGGAGAATTTTGAGTGCTGTCCTTTATCCTGAACTGTAGTCATGTGGTATGATTGCACATAGCTTTGTGTGATGCTCAGGAGATGTGTTTACTCCAAGAGGGAGGAACTGCAGACTTTAAGGACTTCCAAAGAAACCTTCCAGGAAAATCTTTTGTTAGAATTTTAGTCTTTTATATATTATTTACAACTTAATGTGTAGACAAGCAAGATGTCCTTCAGATATTGGCCCCAGAGACATTGTTTTCACTCAAGGAGGAAGAAACAAGTATCAACATAAAAAAAAAAGAGAGAGAGAGAGATGTGCGTGCTCAGTAATTCACAAAAAAACTCTTGCTAATATAAAACCTTGAGTTTTGCCTTATTATAGGGTCCATATGTTTATGCATATGGCAATAATACCATAGTGTTAAGCATTATAAGTTTATCCAGGTTCTCAGGCATAAGCAAATATGCACGTAGCCTCTACCAGTGGTCTATAATATGTGAGAAAAGAAAACTATTTAGGGTTTTCAAATTTTCATATATGGACATTGAGAAAGATTGGAAGGCCAAGGACAATGAAAGCACATCAGTGCTGCAGCTCAGGGGATGTCAGCATACAGGTGGAATATATACCAAAGAATACTGCCAGACCACATAATTGGTTACAAAGATATTTTTTATTCACATCATACAAAGAGAATCAATCCCTAACTATCCTTCATGACTGAGAGGGTCTAGACAGTAGACAGCATTTAGGACAGATAGATCAACGCTAGTGATCCATATACCAGTAAAATTACACTTACTTGTTCAGATGAAATAAAAAAATAATAATGATTGAAAAAGTGAAAAAGAGGTATCACTGGAAACTAATGAGATGTGTTAATGGCATGCTCTGAAAGCACTTAGACAAAGATGTAGACCAACTCACAATATTTAAGCAAAGCCAAAAAATATACATGTTATCTAACTGAAGTTTCAGAAAAAAACTTGTCTGAGCTTACAAAGAATACTGTCAGATGTAGTTTGAAAAGGAATGCTAGGTAAATTGAGGCTAAAAGTTTGGATGTTTTTCATTTCAATGGATACACTTTGGTGGATATTATACTTCTATTATATTTCTGAGATTAATTCGGTAGCTTTTAGAGAACTAGAAAAGTTCAGACTGTATAACAGAGGACGTTTAATTTGGCTTCGAAGCTTAAATTATACAATAAGGGACTTTGGTAAGGCTTTCAGAGAATAAGATGAAAGAAAGATACCAAAGACTTAGATTAATATAACAAATCTTATATGCATTAGGTAGAAAGGGACTAATTCTTATGTTTTGAGCCCTGGGTTTGTGTAATTGCAAAAAGAACTGTGATTTAATAGCAGCCATTTTACACAGTTCCAAATATCTGTATCAGATATGAGACAATGTAAAATAAAGCTGAGCATGAATTACTACCCACTGATCAGGTGAAACTGAACCCGAGCCTTTCTCACACTAACACCACTTTGCAATGCCTGCTGGCACAGAGGCCATTATAGAGACTGCAAATATAACGTAGATACTAGTGTAAATAAAATAATTTGAATTTAATTTTTTAGTAAAAAAGAGAAAAACCTTTCTGCCTCTCTGAAATACACTTTATTAGTATAGTAAGCTGGAATGGAAGAGTCTGGAATCCATCGTTAAAATCCATTTAAAACTGCATGAATTCTAGAAAGTAAACTAACAAAATGCTCTTTCTGCAATGGGTTTCAGAGAAATTATTTAAATAACTGCATGAGATGAGACAGCTCTATCTGTAAAAAACAATTTCTTTTAAGTAAACTATCAGAACAAATCTGATATTGCCATTTGAGCACCAGAGTGCCTCTCTCCAGCTATTTACAATGTAATTGCCATTCCAATCTCAGTGCAGTTCAGAAATACTTTTCTTTCATGCCGTTTCAAAGAGTTCTAAGGGTTTTATGAAACTTCAAACATAGCTGCATTTGGGGGAGCAGGGTTTAGGAGGAAAAGCAACCAGCACCATTGCCCAAGGCCATAGGAGACTATGTTGGATTGAAGTATTGTCACTCCAGCAGTGGGGAAAAGGAGAAAAGCAACCTTCCCACAGTGTCTTCTCAGGTCCCTCTGAGTAATCCCTGACCAAAAATCTCCATTTACTCTAGAAATCTAGAGAAAAAAATACATCATAAAACATCTGAAAAGTACTTGAAAAGGCAGTCTCCATATTTTTTAATGTTGCAAAACACCATTTGTATCAAGAAATAAGTTACATAATTGGTATGTATAGAAAACAGATCGTTATCCACAATTCAGTGCCATAAATATTTCCAATTAACATTTTAGCATGAAGCATATGGTTAAGAACTTAGGTTCAATTCAAGCAGAACGCCATTTGGGATTTAACTGATAGGTATTCAGAAAAACTCTACAGCATGTTTAGCAAACAGCAGCAAAAAATGTGCGACCAATTTAATAAGCATGTGCGCTGGGAGTGGCTATAAATATGTTTCTAATGAATACTCAACTACTCTTGTGAAATCAACATTTATGTGCTGCTCCTGTCTTCCCGTTTTTTCGCTCTCCCCCTTCACCTGCCTTCTGAGCCTTGCAGTGTGTGAGCATTCACAGGCAAAAGCAAATCAGAGGAAAGCATGCGAGGGCAAGGCTTCTATAAATACACCAGCAGCAAGAGGAAGACTAGGGAAAATGTTAGTCTGCTACTGAATGGGGAGGGTGCCTTGGTGACGGAGGACACAGAGAAGGCAGAGTTACTGGATGTCTTCTTTGCTTCTGTCTTTACTGCTGAGGCTAGTCCCCATGAACTACAGAGCCAAGAGACAAGAGAGAGAACCAGGAGAGAGGAGGATTTTTCACTAGTTGAGGAGGATTGGGTTATGGATTATTTAGGCAAACTGGACATCCATAAATCTATGGGTCTCGATGGGATGCACCCAGGAGTGCTGAGGGAACTGGCGAGGGTTATTGCTCAGCCGCTCTCCATCATCTTTGAGATGTCATGGTGGGGGCGGGGAGGAAACATGCTGGAGGCCTGGAAGAAAGCCAGCATCACTCCAGTCTTCAAAAAGGGCAAGAGGGAGGACCTGGGAAACTACAGGCCAGTTAGCCTCACCTCCGTCCCTGGAAAGGTTATGGAGCAGCTCATCCTAGAGACCACCTCTAGACATGTCAAGGAAAAGAAGGTGATCAGGAGTCAGCATGGATTCACCAAGGGAAAGTTGTGTTTGATCAACTTGATAGCCTTCTACGATGAGGTCATCGGCTGGCTGGATGATGGGAAAGCCATGGATGCTGTCTACCTTGACTTCAGCAAGGCTTTCAACACATTCTCCCATAACATCCTCATAGGAAAACTCTGGAAGTGTACACTGGACAAATGGACAGTGAGGTGGATTAAGGACTGGCTGAATGGTAGAGCCCAGAGGGTCATGATAAATGGGGCCGAGTCTGTTTGGAGGCCTGTGGCCAGTGGTGTGCCCCAAGGGTCATTACTGGGCCCAGTGCTGTTCAACTTGTTAATCAATGGCTTGGGCGAGGGCACAGAGTGCACCCTCAGCAAGGTTGCAGATGATACCAAACGAGGAAAAGTTGCCAACACTCTTGAGGGCTGTGTCGCCATTCAGAGAGACCTAGACAGGTTGGAGAGTTGGGCAGAGAGGAACCTTATAAGGCTCAACAAGGACAAGTGCAGGGTCCTGCAGCTGGGGAGGAATAACCCCAGACGCCAGTACAGATTAGGGGTTGACCTGCTGGAAAGCAGCCT
The DNA here is from genome assembly GCF_000705375.1 of Tinamus guttatus. Next base: position 324,426 of record NW_010583630.1, read on the forward strand.
GGTGGAGAGGGATTTGAGAGTCCTGTTTGACAACAAGTTAACCATGAGTCAGCAATGTGCCCTCGAGGCCAAGAAGGCCAATGGGATCCTGGCCTCCATCAGGATGAATGTTGCCAGCAGGTGGAGGGAGGTGATCCTGCCCCTCTTCTCAACTCTGATGAGGCCACACCTGGAGCAGTGTGTGCAGTTCTGGGCTCCCTAGTACAAGAGCAACGTGGAGCTTCTAGTGAGGGTCCAGCGTAGAGCCACAGAAATGATTAAGGGACTGGAGCATCTATCTTATGATGAAAGACTAAGCGAGCTGGACCTCTTTAGTCTGGAGAAGAGAAGGCTGAGAGGAGATTTGATCAACATGTTTAAGTACCTGAGGGGTGAATGTAGGGAGGATGGGGTCAAGCTCTTCTCTGTGGTGGCCAGTGACAGGATAAGGGGTAACAGGTGCAAGTTGAAACACAGGAAGTTTAATCTCCATGTGAGGAAGAACTTCTTTACTGTGAGGGTGACAGAGCACTGGAAGAGGCTGCCCAGAGAGGTTGTGGAGTTCTCTGGAGATCTTCAAAACCCACCTGGATGCCATCCTGTGCCATGTGCTCTGGGTGTCCCTGCTTGAATAGGGGAGTTGGACTAGATGATCTCTAGAGGTCCCTTCCAACCTTAACCATTCTGTGATTCTGTTTTTCCAAATCTTAGTTCTAACTTGCAGATTAAATTCACAGTAAGACAGATGGACAGATGGAAGTTTTATCAGTTGGTCAGCTGTGTTCCTATGATGCATATAATGTCAGAACATCTGTCTTCTTTTCTGATCATAGCTGTTGCCTTTTGAGAGGGTCGGCTATTGACTTTGAGAGTTTAGCAGTCTTTTCTTGAAATGTGTGACTGAAGGTGGCTAGCTCAGTTTCCTGGGCACCTGGAAACTCTCTGTCATGAGACCATTTCATAGTCTGCAGTATGTTTCTGCAATCTTGCTAATGGTGCAATATTTCTTTTACTTTGAATAAAGGAGAGATATTTTGAAGAACAACTGTTTTAGGGATACCTGCAAGCAGGTAGTACTACCATACACAGAAAACATGGAAAAACAGTGTGTAAGT